>JBCEWE010000012.1:35319-72819 GCA_039877035.1 Silurus lanzhouensis | reverse complement strand
ACACACACACTAATACACACATTAAACACACACTAATACACACATTAAACACACACACTAATACACACATTAAACACACACACTAATACACACATTAAACACACCACTAATACATCAACATTAAACACACACACTAATACACACATTAAACACACAAAAACAAATACACCACATAATAAAACACACACACTAATACACACATTAAACACACACACTAATACACACATTAAACACACACACTAATACACACATTAAACACACACACTAATACACACATTAAACACACACACTAATACACACATTAAACACACACACTAATACACACATTAAACACACACACTAATACACACATTAAACACACACACTAATACACACATTAAACACACACACTAATACACACATTAAACACACACACTAATACACACATTTACACACATTAACACACTAATACACATTAACACACACTAATACACACATTAAACACCACACTAATACACACATTAAACCACACACACTAATACACACATTAAACACACACACTAATACACACATTAAACACACCACACTAATAACACATTAAACACACACTAATACACACATTAAACACACACTAATACACACATTAAACAACCACTAATACACACATTAAACACACACACTAATACACACATTAAACACACACCTAATACACACATTTAACACCACTAATACACCATTAAACACACCACTAATACACACATTAAACACACACACTAATACACACATTAAAACACACACTAATACACACATTAAACACACACTAATACACACATTAAACACACACACTAATACACAATTAAACACACACACTAATACACACATTAAACCACACACTAATACACACATTAAACACACACTAATACACACATTAAACACACACACTAATACACACATTAAACACACACACTAATACACACATTAAACACACACTAATACACACATTAAACACACACCACTAATACACACATTAAACACACAACTAAACACAAAACACCACACTAATACACACATTAACACACACACTAATACACACATTAAACACACCACTAATACACACATTAAACACACACTAATAACACACACTAATACACACATTAAACACACACACTAATACACACATTTAACACACTAATACACACAAACCACCTAATACACACATTAAACACACACTAATACACACATTAACAAAACACACACTAATACACACATTAAACACACTAATCACAAAAACACATAACACACACACTAATACACATTAAAACACTAAAAAAAAAAAAAAAAAAAAAAAAAAAAAACACATTAAACACCACACTAATACACACATTAAACACACACACTAATACACACATTAAACACACACACTAATACACTACCATTAAACACACACACTAATACACACATTAAACACACACAAAAAAAAAAAAAAAAAAAAAAAAAAAACACACACACTAATACACACATTAATACACACACACTAATACACACATTTAACACACACACTAATACACACATTAAACACACACTAATACAACACATTAACACAACACAAAAAAAAACAAAAAACAACATTAAACACACACTAATACACACATTAAACACACACATAATACACACATTAACACACACACTAATACACACATTTAAACACACACACTAATACACATTAAACACCACACACACATTAACACACACACTAATACACACATTAAACACACACACTAATACACACATTAAAACACACACTAATACACACATTAACACACACACTAATACACACATTAAACACACACACTAATACACACATTAAACACACACACTAACATACACACATATTACACACATTAAACACACACACTAATACACACATTAAACACACACACTAAACAACATAAAAACAACTAAACACACATTAAACAAAACACAAACTAATACAAAAAAAACAACCATAAAATAAACACACACTAATACACACATTTAACACACACATCATGCTCAGATCATTCTGCACTAAAGTTATGATTTGAATAAGAAAGTGTTATTTTCTGTTCTGTTTGTAATGAAAGTGAAGTGAAATGAGAAACAATCAGTGATCACGGTTCTCCGTTTACTGGAACTCAAATCTACTCTACATACGTGCGAGAGGAGAACTTAAAATTCTTCATCACGTCAATCACCACATCAGGAGCTGAAGGAGATTATTAACCCTGACTGAGTCTGAAGGCCAGATGAAGACCTTTAAATAAACACCAATAACGCTGAAGTTACAGAAGCCTCATGAGCAGCTTGTGTGTGTGTGTGTGTGTGTGTGTGTGTGTGTGTGTGTGTGTTGTAACAGGTGCTTCATGGTCACTGTAATGTAGTGTGTGGTGTGTAATGGAGATGAAGGGGTTAACAGTGCTGTGTGTTGGCGCTCCACATGCCTGAGGATCGCAGGATGGAAACTGAAGCCAGATGTGGTTCAGAGAAACAAATTTAAAAAACGCTGTAGGATTTCAAAGCAAGAATCCTGAAACTCTTTATACACACACACACACCAACTACTTCAACACACACACACACACACCTCCTCCATCTACAGTAACACACACAACATACACACCCCACACACACAGACCACACATGCACGCACACCCATGCACACACACACACTAACTAACTACTTAAACACACACACACACACACACACACACACACACACACACACACACACACACACACACACACATATTACTTGTGTCTGCGACCAAATCAGCTTTTTTCTTTTAGAGGTTATTGCACGCCTGCTGGAGGCCCCCGGAGTGGCCAACATCAACTCTGATTGGTTACAGCTTCAAGCAATATGGATTTAATGGTAAAAGGTGTGGCGTGTGTGTTGTGTTTTTGTGTGTGTGTGTGTGTGTGTGTGTGTGTGTGGTGTGAACACAGAGCAGTGATGAGCCACACCTTAATAAACACTCAGTAGATAAGACACACCAGGCTGGTGTTTCCACTCCACTTTGACGCTCGGACGTGAGTGTGAGGAGCACTCAGACCGAGCGAATCTGAATTATTCATCATCATTTTGTGAGGAATCTGGAGCAGTGTTCAGGACTGGATCACACACCACCAGTAACAAAACCACTTCGGTCCACACACACACACACACACACACACACACACACACACACACACACACTACAAACACCTCTAACTCCACAGAGTGAAGGATCTCATACAAGTACAAAAACACACCTTCTGAATGTGCAAGATGAAAAACATGGCCAGCGTGGAGACCTGATCCATCATCAACCATTAACACACACAAATAACCAGATGTGTGCAGAACATCAGCAGCTCCAGCACCACCGCTCTGAAAATCACCTTAAATGGCTGGGAAACATCTCAGTGAAGGCCTGAATGTACACACACACACACACACACACACACACACACACACACACACACACACACACACACACACACACTTTATGCTTTTGTACAGCTTTATGCAGCAGTATGAGGAAGTTTATTTGTGGATGGAGATGAGGTCAGACCTTTCTCTTTCTCCGCTCGGAATAAATCATTATAAATGCTGGTGAACTGGATTTTTTTCTGCGCGTGTCGGTCGGTGTGTGTGTGTGTGTGTGTGTGTGTGTGTGTGTGTGTGTGTGTTAGTTACTGAAGGTCGCTGCGGGGAAATGTAACAAAGACATGCAGGAGGAAAGAAACGGAAGATAAAAGCGTGAGGTTTTCTCCTCAAAGCGTCGCGCGATGCTCCGCAGACGGAGTCCTGCAGCAGCGCCGCCCGCAAACATCTGGGCACGGGGTGGGCGGGGGAGGGGGGGGGCGGTTGAGCGGCCTCCACACCACATTCTTTATTATAACATTAAATAATAATGTAATCAGAGCGACTCACCTTCCGACAGCTCGAGCTCCAGTTCCGCCAGTCTCGCCCTCACCTCCAGAGGAAGCGGCAGAGCATCACGATCCGCCATTGTCCGTTTTTAATCTCAGTAACACCCTCTCCCTCTCTCTCTTTCTCTCTCTCTCTCCTCTCTCTCTTCTCTCTCTCTCTCTCTCTCTCACCCCCCCCCCCAGCTCTCTCTCTCTCTCTCTCTCTCTCTCTCCCCCCCCCCCCAGCTCTCTCTCTCTCTCCTCTCTCTCTCTCTCTCCTCTCTCTCTCCCTCCCCCCCCCCCCCAGCTCTCTCTCTCTCTCTCTCTCTCTCTCTCAGACCAGTGTCTCGCGCTCTGGTGAGATAAATCACGGATTCCGGTGTGTTTCGGAGCTGAAGGTCTGCACCGTGTGTCGCTGTGGATCTTTAATGAGACGCCGCCATACCGGAGCGCGTGACTCTCCACTGTAACGGCTCGAGCTGCGTTGTGGGCTGTCAGCGGCGCGCGCGTCTCCCTGCCTCCTCAACCGTCACCTTCGCGCGTGACGCAAAGCCTCGAGCCTGTAATTTCACCAACAACCAACAGGGGGCAATAGGGAGCGGGGGGAGTGGGAGAAAGCGAAGGAAGGAGGGAGAGAGAGAGTTTGGTAGAGTGATACAGAAAGAAAAACAAACTGATTTTCAGCTCCAATTCATGAGATCTGCATTTATTGGGTCACGTGACTGGCAGGTGTGTCCTGATACCCAGGTGTGTGCTGTTATACTGATCTTGGTGTGAGTTCAGGCTTTCACCTGCATCTCCCCTATTTCTCTTCTTCTTCTTTCAGCTGTTCCCGTTAGGTGTCTCTTCAGCGGATCATCTGTCTCCATACTACTCTGTCCTCTACATCTGCCTCTTTCAATTAACCACTTGCATGTCTTCCCTCACCACATCCATAAACCTCCTTCTAAACCTCCTTCCTCTTTTCCTCCTTCTTTTCCTCCTGCCTGGTGGATTTATCCTCAGCATTCTTCTTAAGATTTTCCCCAATTCCTTCCTCTGTACACACCCAAACCATCTCAATCTACCCTCTCTCACTTCGTCTCCATCTTCTTCTTTTTTCAGTCCTCACTCTCCTCCTCTTCTTCTTCACCTCCAAAACCATCCTACAGACCACCATCCGATGCTGTCTAGCTACACTGTCCCCCGCCATCACCTTAGTCTTCAATCTCCTTCAGGTTGCATCTCCTACATAGAACATACAAAAGCATCTCAATAAATGAGAATATCATTAAAGCGTTGATTTATTGGAGTAACTCAATAGAAAAAGTGAAACTGGTTTATTATATAGATTCATCACACACACTGATATATTTCAAATGTTTATTTCTTTTGTGATGATTTTGGTTCACATTTAACAAAAACCCACCAATTCAAATCTCAACAAATGAGAAATCTTCATAAGACCAAGCAAAAAGTATTTTTGAGTGAATTGTTGGTCTTCTGGAAAGTATGTTATTTACTGTCTCTGTACTCAATACTTGGTCGTGGCTCCTTTTGTTTTAATTACTGCCTCAATTAGGCTGTGGCATGGAGGAGATCAGTCTGTGGCATGGAGGAGATCAGTCTGTGGCACTGCTGAGGTGATGTCGAAGCCCAGGTTTCTTTGATAGTGACCTTCAGCGCATCTGCATTTTTTGGTCTCGTTTCTCATGTTCCTCTTAACAATACGCCAGAGATTCTCTATGGTGTTCAGGTCTGGTGAGTTTGCTCCAGTCAAGCACACCAACACCATGGTCATTTAACCAACGTCTGGTGGTTAAATGACCCCTTCAACTTTCAGCTTCACGTTCATCACTCTATCAGAAACACTCTTACTGTACTCTTCCTTCAGAATCGCCTCCACCAGTACCCTGTTGGCTAACAAAACCTGTGGTGGCCTCGGTATGAAATTCTTGTTTGTGATCGGCTTACTTGATTTGGGACGTTTTATGCTGGATGTCCTTCATAACACAACCCTCCACATTTATCCGGACTCGTGACCGGGACCACGAGTGACCGGACTCGTGCAACACCAATGCCTGGGTTTGGCTTTCACCTGTTACACTGAGGTAAAAATGATCAACTAAAATGAATCCCAGTGCGCTGTGTGTGGGAGGACCTTGAGGAAACAGATACTGCACATCTCTAGGCTTCATAAATACACTAGTTTACAGTGACCTGGAAAAGAAAGTAACCCTGCCATGTAGAAACACTTAGGCCCAACACACGCATTACTCACGTGCCAAAAACACATTTCTGTACAAGACGTCTTCTTTTGCCGTTCCTCAGTTTTATAGATTTCTCGATACAATAGTATAAAGCTGAGAAAAACCTGGATACACAATCAGGATCTGATTTAGAATAAAACTGACACTGTTAAAGGCTCTGTTAGTTTATCTCAGGAAAAACAATGATCATAAAAGCCATCTATGCAATTTAAAGATGTTTTCTAAAAATGTTTTTTCTCTGATGACTTTGCCTCTGCTGTGTGTCTACCAACAACCCAACTATACAGTGTGGTGTGTGTGAATAAGCTGCATTTGGAGAAATATAAACAATATAAATATGAATTTCAGTAAAGCAGCTGAACTGAGATTCTGCATTTATACAACAGGAGATCAATATGGAGTAACTGACATTTCAGACACAATAGACACTTTTCCAAAAAAAAAAAAAAGCTACAGCTGGATGGGGTGGTGGAACTGCCCAGATGAGGAGTGGAGTGATAGACCCAGTGACACGCCCAAGAGCTTCTAGTGTCCAATCAACACAGATCAGACCGACCAGCTGTAGAATGTGGATCCTGCCATCATTCTGTAAAACAAGCTTCACACTGTTCTACTAATAAACCCTGTGATTTTTAAACATTGAAGTTTGTAGAACATGACTCGTGTTAAAATTAAGTCCAAACACGTTCACTGCGCCACCTTGTGATGAAAATGTGTTTTCAGGAAAACATCGGCACCATCACACATCCGGTTTCCCATTAACATTTATTTTAATACATCTTGCTTTTAACCAATAATGTACCATCTTTACCCCAAATATTTACATCTGTACAGTGAGAACACACATTTCCAAGTGCACACATTACAGTTCTGACCAGAAGCGCAAAGTAAAAAGAAAAACGAAAGAGAGAAAAAACGGAACTGAAACCTAAAGGTGCTTCAGAAACGCAGTAACTCAGGCTGAGAACTTTTGGAAATGAACACACGCTTCTAAAAAAGTTAAGGCAGAAAAATGTTTCATGTTAAAAAATATTCAATTTGTGGAACAATGTTTAACTATAAAGGTGTTTCTGAATCAGACCTGTTATCTGTTTGTGAGGAGGAGGATGTTGAGAACATCTGGATTACAGACTGAACAGTACATATTAATGGGAGATTACAGTGCAGGAGAATAAGGATGTGTAAGCTGTGTGATGAGCTCCACACTGTAGGAAGACAAAAACACAGGATTAAGCTCCGAAAACAAACCAACAAAATATTCATCAGGAGCCGAAAACAAACTGAACACATGAACGATGAAATGAGAGAGAAGCTTCTGGAAAAGATGTGACTGTTAGAGGAGATACGCCGCATGACTGTAGCAGGCTGAAGGAGTAACATAGGTTTTACAAATAACACACTCCTGAGCATATGAAGTTACAAAGATGATTCTCATTAATGGTTTCTCTTACTGAGATATGGAACAGAAAGTGATGAGGTGGAGCATCTCACCTGCACAACACACCTGCAAAGCATGCTGTATTGTTCTAGACCAAACAAGACAGATGTATTATCTTTCTCTCACACAAACACACACAGACACACACAGTATGCGTGTTGTGTCAGTCATGTAAGAAGCAGAGCCTGTTGTGTTACTGTGTTTATAAAGTGTGAGAATTTCTTATAGACGTCTGTTACACACACAGGCAGTAAAGCAGAAAATATTAAAAGTGTTTTTAAAAAAAAAAAAAAAAAAAGAGAAAGAGAAAGAGAAAGAAAAAAGGAAAATAAGTCAGACATAAAAAGGCATGCACACAGGACAGGGTAACAGTTACACCAACTACTTTACCACATCAGTACAAATGATTAAAAAAAAAATGTCATGTTTGTGCTGGTTAAAAAAAATAATCAGAGCTCAGAAATCTACTCCAGTGGCAACGCATTACATTAAAACTAAACACAAATCAGACTGAATCAGACGGTCATCACAGCACTGAGTTCAGCCTGGTGCAGAAAAGAGAAAAAGAATCAGACCAGTGTGTGTTAGTGCCAGAACACTGGGGTTACAAAATTATATACATTCTGATTTAAAAAAGAAAAAAGAAAGAAAAATGTCTGAAAATTCAGATCAGCATTATTTTCAGTCTGTACTCACTACCAGCACTAGTTCAGTCTTTAACAACAAAAATTCCCAACTTCTGCCAAAAAAGAGTTATTAATAATAATAATAATAATAAAAAAAAAAAAAAAAAAAAAAAAAAAAAAAAAAGCTTCATCTGTGTGACAGTGCAGTTAAATTTATTTCACCGTCTCCACCATTGACACAAAAACACCACATCGCAACCCGAATGAAGGTGTGGTAAATGACAACGGGGTAAAAGTAGAGAGAACTGAGAAACCTCATGCACCACCAGTGCACTCATCTGTAGCCCTGATTCCAGTGTCAGTGTTCAGTATGTGCACATGCAGCCGGGCCGGGCCGAGAGACGGTACCGAGTGTTTCGACCGACCGAGTTTTCGCTCCTTAGTTAGTGCTGGACTCTCAGGACTGAGGCGCCGTGACTCCGCCCCCTGCTGACACCTCCACACCTCTTACACTCGGTGAGGTGCAGGTTTGGCTTCTGCAGAATCAAGTGAGGAGGTTTCTTCTGTGGAGGGAGGAGAAGTGGTGGTGGGTTTGGACTCTGGTGGCTGCTGTGTCGGTGCCTCTCGTATCCTCTGACAGATCTCAGCATAACTGGGCTTTCGGGGCTCCTGAGAGATCACATGTACAGTATAGCATGAACACTTCAATAATTAATTATTATGACATTTTAATTACTGTAAAAAAAATAAAATAAAAAAAAAACCTTGATAGAAGTTTTGCATGAGTTCTCGTTCGCTTATTCTTGGAATGAATTTGGACCAATATTATGGATCAAAATGATTTGTTTAAGCTGTTAAAAAATCTAACTGAATAACATGAAAATGATTAAACTAAACATTCATTTACACTCACTATTGTCTAAATATAATCAGTCTACTCTTCTAATAAACAATAAAATAAAGTTAAACATCTTCAGAGGTTCATCACAATAAATGAGTGAAACTCTGATCAACAGATGTTGGGTATTTTACTGCGTCTCACACTCACTGCAGTTGGAGTAATCTGGACTGGAGTTAGATATTTCGGATCGGACACTGCGGGTTTCTCTGCAGGTGAACTCGTCTCCTTCTGCTTTACTTCCTGTGACTTCACCAAGCTACAGATTTAAAATTTCACCACATTAAGCAAAAAAAAATACTTATTAAATAAACTAAATAATAAAATACTGAAAAGTACCATCAGGTCTTATTTAGATTATTAAACACGTGCATATGACATGAAATCATCTGCTTGTGGACCACGTGAACGGACTGGTACACAATTCAAAACAGAACAAACCTGAGTTTGTAGGTGGGAGACAGTGGGATCTGCTGCTCCACTGCAGGCTGAGGAACAGGATGAACAGTCTGTGTTGTTTCTCTGTGGGTTGCTGAAGTCACACAGCTGCTCACTGCATCTTTATTTACAGGCTGAGACAAAAAACCTTCAATAAACTGTGGCAATGAGAACATCAACACAAAACATTTGGACAAAAACTGTACACAGAAAACCAGCTATCAAAATCTTCAGGACCATGGTAGCCTAATTCATTACTAAATAGCTGTTTTATTTTCATTGGAAAGATTCCTGCTTTAAGAAATTATCAAAACAGGATTACACTCTAACACACCTGGATTGTATAATGAACCTCGCCTCAGAGGCACCAGAATACTGATGTAAATCAGGGTGTGTTGAACAGCAGCATTGCTCCTGTACAGAACTGAGGAACTTATAGGAGCTTATAAACTACAACTTATTTATTGTATATTTATTGTGTATGCATGTGTGTGTATTTTATTTATTTATACAATACACACATGCACACACCTGCACCTACAACAACAAAAATTGCTGTTGTATTGGTTGTTTCACATGATGTAAAGCTAGAACACTGATTTCATTCAAATTTTCCTCACAGCTGTACTTTTAATGCATGGGAAAAAAACCCACATTTCACAGAGAAGAGAAGAGAAGAGAAGAGAAGAGAAGAGAAGAGAAGAGAAGAGAAGAGAAGAGAAGAGAAGAGAAGAGAAGAGAAGAGAAGAGAAGAGACCTTGTCTTTAGCCACTCCGGTGACTATGTCAGACAGTCTGCTCTCTAGGCTGTTCTCAATCTTCACTTCAGGTTTGAGATTCCCAGCAGCACCAGGCAGAGGCGGGAAACTCGAGAGTCCCAGCTCGAAACTCGGAGAAGGTGCACGCTCCTGAGTTGGAGGAGGCGACTGTGTGGACGCTTTCTGTAAAACCAACGCAAATCTATAGAGCTGGACCTACTAACAGCTACACAACAGCTACAAGATCTTAATCATCCACATGACTTACTGTGAACCTCTCTTCTCTTCTCTTCTTGTAGCCGAAGCCATTTCTCCTTCAAAAACAAAACCACCCCCCAGAAAATCAGATTGGAGCACATTTATTAACAACCGTTCAGTGAAAAGCATCGCTTTAAATCACACAGGAAATGATCACATCAGGAGCAAGTGAGATGGTTTACCTCCCTCTCCCCATGACAGGTGAGAAATCTGCTCCATTCGTCTCCATGCGTCCGCTCCCAACCTGCTCCCTCCGGGGGTAACTCGGGGCGCTGGATAATCTTGGCCGGCTGCCCAGAGGATGTGCGTGAGATGCTCGGGTCCCGTTGAGAATCCGCTCTGTGGAATTAGTGAAAGAACCAGGGTTCTCGAGTAAAGCAGTTCCTCGTTCTGCAGCTGGTGTGGAGGGTCGTATGTGGCTCTTATTGTTGTGGTTCCTACAAAGATTGAACACACACACACACACACACACACACACACACACACACACACACACTAAGAAAAAGGAGTAAGAGTGATCCATGTGTTGACTTAGTGTACAGGAGAAGTCTGTTACCGGGTCCTCGGTTGGAACGCTCGGGCAGTTAAAGGTGCTGTGGGTGATTTAAAAGTAGGAGATCCAGTAAAGCCATTGATGAATCCACGGTTAGTGAACGGAGTCACCTAATATACAGAAGAAATGATTACAGTACTGATTGACTGTGTTTAACACTAATATTCATAATAAAGAATCTGAACACTGATGTACACAAGAATAACACACTTGAGGACATGCTGTTATAGGAAACTAATCCACTTCAGGGCAGTAGAACACGGTGTGATACAGAGTTATACTCATCACCAGCATTCTGCTCATTTTTAGTGTAAATGTAAGATATGTTCAAGTTCAAACTTTGTCACATAAAAATGGAATAGAATTTAAGGATAAAAAATAAAAGTGGATGAATAAAAAAGTATAAACTATAGAAAATATATGTAAAAAGATAAATCTAGACGGGGATGGACACGCATGGCAGATACTGACAGTAGAAAATAAAATGATTTAGTTTGATGTGCAGTATGGTACATGTGCTGGAGTGTTTAGGAGTGTAATACTGACCAGACTGGGATCTAAGTAGCCCTGTGTGGTGGACCAGCCCTGATGGGTGACCAATCGGTAGAATGGGGAGAACTGCTGCTGTGCCCCAAACGCAGGAGGGATGTAGTAGGAGGTAAAGCGCTGCTGCACATTCGAGGACATATCCACAGGCCTGTATCCATTTTTTGGTACGAAAGTGTTGACAGCAATGGCCTTGGCCTTGATCCTCGCCTAGAATCAATTGAAATGATGATTTTATTTCCTCTAAAAAGTAATGCGACCATTTTATTAGAACAGACACACTGTGATGAAGTTCACCTTTATAGGCTTTCCTTGGAAAGTCTTTACTTCCTCTCTGAGATACTGATACGCCTGAACACAAAACAATTCTAGAATCAAACAATAGACCAAAATGTATAAAGTAAATAGAAGGAGAAGAATAGATCAGGTTTACCAGCTGTGCGTCTGCTTCTGACTCGAAAGTAATAAACCAGTTATCGTTATAGGCAAACTCACAGCGGACAAATTTGGGTAATTTGTCACTTGTAAAGAGCAATTTTACTTCCTAAAAAAGGAAAACAATCATTATACAAAAAGTTTCCACAGACAGGGTCGTTATTATGACACAGAGGATCACGTTCACCTCAATAGGAGTGGCTTCAGGAACCTCTCTAAGAATGACGATGCAGCGATTCTGATTTGGTCGCACTTTTTCACCACATTTATCCACTTGCACAAGAGGAAGTGCTGCAGAGAGAAAAAAAAAAAACCCCAAGTCAAACGTGAACATTAGAGAAAGGAATAATTATAATCACTGGTGATGATGACGTACTCTTCAAAATATCTGCAATAAGCTCCACATCTGTGCTGAGCTTCTTGATCTGATCGAGGTTAGCTACAGTCACGATGGGAACATACTGATCGCTGTCCATCTGAGAGATGAGGTACATGTCGTTGGCAAGATTCTCCCTAAAAGATGAGAAAAGAGGAGCCAAAATAAACTCTTTAAGAAGCCTAATGTTGGTACAGAACCTCCTACACACTCAGACCCATCTCCACTGCTGCTTCTTATAACTCCATTATAAACAAAGTCAATACAGTGATAAAGCATCAAACCAGTTACAATCTGTACAAAGACACTGTAGAAACAGAGGAACAATAACTTCATTAAGCCTAAACACAGCTCCAAAAGTATTGACACCCTTTATAAAGATGGGAGAAGAAATAGAAAATCATGTTACAGTAAAACCCCGTTGTACGAGCAGCCTATAGTACGAGCAAACGGAGATACGAGCAATTTTCAAGAAGGAATTATGCTCGTACAATGGGATTTCACTGTATATGGTTTAATCTCACACTAAAAATTAAAGTGAAATCTAACCCGTGGCACCTCAGCAGTGTCTCCTCGCTTCAGCAACATAACTAATTTACAGTAGTGGGAAAGTGAGGAACCTGAAACATTCCTCAGTGCAGAACTTCTCCAAACTCTTAGGTGTTTTTTTTCCCATCAACTTTCATTCACTTTTATCAACCGTGCCAATGATTCTAAAGCCAACATTATACAATTCAGAAGCAGATTTCTAAATATATTACATTATGGAGCAGGTCTAATCCTTTAAAGAGTTACACATGGTTCCTAATCCCAAGCTTTATAAAAACAAGAGACAAAAAGCCTTAAAGTAAAGGTTAAAACCAGCACTAGACTTAAACACAAATCCACCGCTCAAACACTGAACTCCATCAAGATGATTACCTGGAGAGGCAGAACTCCAGTGTAGCCTTCAGCTGCTCTCGGAAATCTTCCTGCTGCTTTGAGGCATCTGAAGCATCACTTCCTACTCAAATACACAAAAAATTTAAACTGATGTTATGAACTCCAGGTGCACAGGGAAATCCGGAACAGTGGGTGTGTGGCGTCGCTACCCTGCGTGGGTGTGTGGCGTCGCTACCCTGCGTGGGTGTGTGGCGTCGCTACCCTGCGTGGGTGTGTGGCGTCGGTACCCTGTGTGGCGTCGGTACCCTGTGTGGCGTCGGTACCCTGTGTGGCGTCGGTACCCTGTGTGGGTGTGTGGCGTCGGTACCCTGTGTGGCGTCGGTACCCTGTGTGGCGTCGGTACCCTGTGTGGCGTCGGTACCCTGTGTGGCGTCGGTACCCTGTGTGGGTGTGTGGCGTCGGTACCCTGTGTGGGTGTGTGGCGTCGGTACCCTGTGTGGGTGTGTGGCGTCGGTACCCTGTGTGGGTGTGTGACGTCGGTACCCTGTGTGGGTGTGTGGCGTCGGTACCCTGTGTGGCTGTGTGGCGTCGGTACCCTGTGTGGCGTCGCTACCCTGCGTGGGTGTGTGGCGTCGCTACCCTGCGTGGGTGTGTGGCGTCGCTACCCTGCGTGGGTGTGTGGCGTCGCTACCCTGCGTGGGTGTGTGGCGTCGCTACCCTGCGTGGGTGTGTGGCGTCGCTACCCTGTGTGGCGTCGGTACCCTGTGTGGCGTCGGTACCCTGTGTGGCGTCGGTACCCTGTGTGGCGTCGGTACCCTGTGTGGGTGTGTGGCGTCGGTACCCTGTGTGGCGTCGGTACCCTGTGTGGGTGTGTGGCGTCGGTACCCTGTGTGGCGTCGGTACCCTGTGTGGGTGTGTGGCGTCGGTACCCTGTGTGGCGTCGGTACCCTGTGTGGGTGTGTGGCGTCGGTACCCTGTGTGGCGTCGGTACCCTGTGTGGGTGTGTGGCGTCGGTACCCTGTGTGGCGTCGGTACCCTGTGTGGGTGTGTGGCGTCGGTACCCTGTGTGGCGTCGGTACCCTGTGTGGGTGTGTGGCGTCGGTACCCTGTGTGGGTGTGTGGCGTCGGTACCCTGTGTGGCGTCGGTACCCTGTGTGGGTGTGTGGCGTCGGTACCCTGTGTGGCGTCGGTACCCTGTGTGGGTGTGTGGCGTCGGTACCCTGTGTGGCGTCGGTACCCTGTGTGGGAGTGTGGCGTCGGTACCCTGTGTGGGAGTGTGGCGTCGGTACCCTGTGTGGCGTCGGTACCCTGTGTGGGTGTGTGGCGTCGGTACCCTGTGTGGGAGTGTGGCGTCGGTACCGTGTGGCGTCGGTACCCTGTGTGGGTGTGTGGCGTCGGTACCCTGTGTGGGTGTGTGGCGTCGGTACCCTGTGTGGGTGTGTGGCGTCGGTACCCTGTGTGGGTGTGTGGCGTCGGTACCCTGTGTGGGTGTGTGGCGTCGGTACCCTTTATATTGGAGTCTTGCTGTAAGTCAGTAAATAACTGATTGTCTGCTGCTTCCATGTCCACAGATTCTGTTGGTCCTGCTAAATGCAGTCCTACTGAGATAGGTGGTTCTTCATTCCATTTCTCACAGTCACTGCTGGAGACATCGCCTGGAAACAAAGGACAATTAAATGACATCTCAAACATTAAACAGGAACCACTTTAATATATTACAAATTAAAAATAATCTCTATGGACATGTTCAGAAATAAATTTTATAAAGACAATCCCAATTATTGTTATATCAGGATCCTTAATTATTAATGTATAATAATAATAAAAATATAGCTGCAACAGTGATTAGCGGGTTTCAAGCAAATGAGGCATTGAAGGTCATAAGGAAAAAGACATGAACATACCCACAGAGTTTTGTTGTAATACGCCTCTTGTAACATTGTCTAACAGGTGCTCACACGTAATTGGCAGATGGTGACCATGTTTAAGATAAGCACATCGGACAGACACTACGTGGCAAGTATGAAGTCGATCAGATGAACAATAGCGTAATTATAAGCCATTTTTTTAATTTGATATGCATTTTTTATATTTGACCAGAGATTGAGCTCATGGACAAGTCCACCAAGTTTGGTAAAGATATCTTATTCCGTTCATGAGTTAAAGTCATTTACATGAGTTAAAGAGACCCGCCTACTTTGAACATTTTGGTGACCCTTTGAATACTGAGTAGAAAGTGCAATGTTTTTTTTCGATAATAATTGATAGGCACTGTTCAGCAAACATTTCTAACCCAGCCATAAGTGTTGCACGAGTAAGGTCCTTTTTGTGTTATAAAGGACGTCCACCAATAAAACACGGGCCAAATCAAATATGCAGAACACGAATCAGATTTTCATACCGGATCAGTCGGGGCCCAAGTTACCAACAACCTCCACAGGTATCGTTAGCCAACAAGGTGCCGGTGGAAATTGTGCTACTGTTGGCTGAAGGAGGAGGAAGACGTCTACAGAGACAGCAGGGAAAGGAGAAGTGGAGGAGAGTGGAGGTTCGGGTTGGTACTTTAAATGTTGGTAATATGACTGGTAAAGGGAGAGAGGGAGCTGATATGATGGAGAGAAGAAAGGTAGAGGAGATGTGTGTTCAGGAGACCAAGTGAAAAGGGAGTAAGAGCAGGGACATTGGAGGTGTTTAAACTGTTCTATCATGGTGTGGATGGAAAGAGAAATGGTGTAGGGTGATTCTGAAGGAAGAGTACAGTAAGAGTGTAGTGGAGGTGAAGAGAGTTTCTGATAGGGTGATGAACGTGAAGCTGGAAGTTGAAGGGATGATAAATGACATCAGCGCTTATACTCCACAAGTGGGTTGTGAGATGGAGGAGAAGGAAAGATCCTGGAGTGAGTTAGATGAAGTGGTAGAAGGTGAACGTAGGAATGAAAGATTGGTGATTGGTGCAGACTTTAATAGACATGTAGGTGAAGGGAACAGAGGTGATGAGGAGGTGATGGTAGGGATGGTCTTAAAGAGAGGAATGTGGAAGAGCAGATGGTGGTAGATTTTGCTAAAAGGATGGAAATGGCAGTGGTGAACACGTATTTTAAGAAGAAGGAGGATCACAGGGTGACGTATAAGAGTGGAGGAAGGTGCACACAGGTGGACTATGTTCTATGTAGGAGATGCAACCTGAAGGAGATTGGAGACTGTAAGGTGTTGGCAGGGGACAGTGTAGCTAGACCGCATCGGATGGTGGACTGTAGGATGGTTTTGGAGGTAAAGAAGAGGAGGAGAGTGAGGACTGAAAGAAGAAGAAGATGGTGGAAACTGAAAGAGGAAGACTGTAGTGAGAGGTTCAGGGAAGAGGTCAGACAGGAGCTCGGTGGTGGTGAAGAGGTGCTGGATGATTGGGGAACTACTGCAGGAGTGATAAGGGAGGCAGCTAGAAAGGTTCTTGGTGTGACATCTGAAAATAGAAAATAAGACAAAGAGACGTTGTGGTGGAATGAGGAAGTGCAGGAGAACAGAAGGAGAAAGAGGTTGAAGAAACAATTGGGATCGACAGAGTGATGAGAAAAGTAGTCAGGAGAACAAGAAGATGCATTGTGTGTTTGTGGATTTAGAGAAAGCGTATGACAGGGTGGAGAGAGGAGTTGTGGTATTGTATGAGGAAGTCTGGTGTGTCAGAGAAGTATGTGAGGGTGGTGCAGGACATGTATGAGGACAGTGTGACAGCAGTGAAGTGTGCAGTAGGAACGACAGACTGGTTCTAGGTGGAGGTTCGACTGCATAAAGGATCGGCTCTGAGCCCTTTCCTGTTTGCAGTGGTGATGGACAGGTTGAAGGACGAGGTCAGACAGGAGTCTCTGTGGACTATGATGTTTGTGGATGATATTGTGATTTGTGGTGAGAGTAGGGAGCAGGAGGAGAAGATCCTGGAGAGGTGAAGGTACACGATGGAGAGAAGGGGAATGAAAGTCAGTAGGAGTAAGAGAGTACATGTGTGTGAATGAGAGGGAGGGCAGTGGAGGGGTGCGGTTGCAGAGAGAAGAGGTGGAGAAGGTGGAGGAGTTCAGGTACCTGGGGTCAACAGTGGAAAGTAATGGAGAGTGTGTTAGAGAAGTGAAGAAAAGAGTGCAGGCAGGGTGGAGTGGGTGGAGAAGAGTGATAGCAGGAGTGATTTGTGATAGAAGAGTATCTGTGAGAGTGAAAGGGAAAGTTTATAGGACTGTGGTGAGACCTGAGATGTATGGATTAGAGACAGTGGCATTAAGTAAAAGACAGGAGGTGGAGCTGGAGGTAGCAGAGCTGAAGATGTTGAGATGTTCGTTGGGAGTGACGACAATGGACAGGATTAGAAATGAGTTTATTAGAGCGACAGCGCATGTAGGACGTTTTGGAGACAAGGTGAGGGAGGTGAGATTGAGATGGTTTGGACATGTGTAGAGGAGAGACATGGGGTATATCAGTAGGAGAATGCTGAGGATGGAGCCACCAGGAAGAAGGAAAAGAGGAAGATCAAGGAGGAGGTTTATAGATGTGGTGAGGGAAGACATGCAGGTAGTTGGGGTGAAAGAGGCAGATGTAGAGGACAGGGGGGAATGGAGACGGATGATCCGTTGTGGCGCCCCCTAATGGGAGAAGAAAGAAGAAGAAGAAGAAGAAGAAGAAGAAGAAAAAGACGACGACGACTGTCCAGCAAACATTTCTGAACCGAGCTGGTTTCGATCAGAAGAAAAGCCTAGGAGTAGTTAGCAAACGTACGTTTTTAACATAATTAAGAATATTTAATGAAGGATTTGATTGACAGCAGTGGTCCTTGAGGCAAAATTGTTTAGCATGAAGAGTTTTCCTGGTTTAGAGCCACTGAGTGGCAAAGCTATACAATTTTTTTATTTTACAGAAGATTGAGCACATAGATACAAATACCAACGTTTCGAGGAATGAAGATATATCATTCCGGTCCTGACAGTCATTTTTGTCAAAGTAGCCACGCCCACGTTTTGGCGAGCCTTTGCGATGGTGAGTTAAAAGTTCAAAGTTTTTTGATAATTAATCCCTGTGTACTGAACATGGCTACACAGGTTTCATTTCAATGGTGCATAAAACCTAGGACTGGTTCGCAAAAGTATGTTTTTAACATAATTTTACGGAAAAAGCAAACTTTGTAGAGCAAATACGTCAATATTTTCTTTGTTTAAACCCAAGGATTCCAAACATCTGTAAGTTTTGAGTCTACGATAAACCTTGTACAAGCTATGGCCAAAAATGTGAAATTAGGTTTTTTGGACTGTAGCGCCCCCTTTGGCTAACACTTTCCCCTCGCCCCAAATTGAGCTCTACCATCTAGACAAGTTTTAACTCCTAAGGCCTTATGGTTTAATCTGCACGATCAGTTTTAAGGTGAAATTAAAAAAATATATTACAAATCTCTACAATAAAAATAGGGTTTCAGCATTCCATATTTGAACCCCTAATAACAACAACAACAAGACTTGTGTAACAAGCCTAACATTAAAAAGAGCAGTTCAACAGTATAATAAAGACGGTAGGTAAAGTCACCCCTCTATAACACCATTAAAGGAAGAAGAAAATAACATTTTAATTTCCACCACATCATTTCAACAGTTTCCTAGAGGGTTTTTATGTTGGCAAATCGCACCTAATGACATCCTTCTTCTTCAAGCTGATGTCTAATCTACAGACCTGAACTTTCTCCTCTATATAATAAAGTGCTGGAAATAAGTGTAATCTGATTAACCCCCTGTGTAATAAATAATTTGCGTAAACGAATAAGAATAAAATCCAGGTTTGAGTAAGAGAGAAATTTGATGAATGATTTAGTTGTTTTGTTGATTTAGTTGTCATGATGATGCAGCATGACCAAAATCTGATAGCTGAGTATATAACACTAAAATAGAGATAAAGGCAATCCATGATCCTGAGATAGATTCAGTCTAAAGTGCATTTATTCAGATTAAAATCTGAATACCGTATTTTTCAGACTATAAGCCGCTACTTTTTTCCCCACTCTTTGAACTCCGCGGCCTGATTTTTCCAGGGTTTTTCAGGGTTTCACAAACTTCAAGCCAAAAAACTGAACCCCATAATATTAGACCAATGAAATTGCAGAACGGGTTCAGGTGCACCAGTGAAACTCTTTATATTAAATCAGACGCGCTCCCACTGAATCGGGCCGCACCACATCATAAATATGGATGATGTTCCTCTGACGTTTGACCTGCCGCTCACTCGGACTGTCTACAGGAAATGTGAATCATTCGTCACGCTGAAAACAACCGGGCATGAAAACACACTTCACCTGTGTTCTGAGCTGCATGGCATCGGGAGAAAAGATTCACCGATGGTGATTTATAAACACACGATGATGCCAAAAGATAAACTCTCGAGAGAAATAGTTGTGAAAGGAAGGAGGAAGACAGTGAACAATGACTTTCTTGGTAGGCTACTGTTTAGATACAAGCCGTGTAACAGACACTGTCTTTCATTAAAGCCTGTGTACAGTTCATTAGTTTCAGTGTAGACGGCTTATAGACAGGTGCGGCTTATAGACAGGTGTGGATTATTTATGTTCAAAATAAACATCTTTGTCAATTCAGTGGGTGTGGCTTATATATGGGTGCGTTTTATAGTCCGGAAATTACGGTAAATGAAATAAGGAGTATTTGAGCATGAGCTCTGATGACTTTTTGAAGGCTTACCCTGTGAGCCAGTGTTTCCTTTATCACTGGAGTCGACCCATGACTGGAGGCAGTGTGTGTAAGTCGGTCCAGATACTTCCTGGTTAGGAATATAACTGGCCCATGCTTTTGCGTTAGGATTGAGGTCCGAAACCTTGGTGGATTCCTAAGAAAGATGGATAAATTACTTCAGTTAGGCAGCAAAATTTCCCACATCAGATTATTAATCTGCACAACACAGATGCAGACTTACAAGCTGCTCGTATTCATTCTGCCAGTTCCACACACAAGCGGCATCAGAAACTAACAGGCTGTATGGGTACGCCACTGTGAACTCCTGAACACACTCAGAGTCCACAGCTGTATCTGCTCCACCCTTCTTCTGTCCCTTTAGTCCCATCAGACCTTCCTCAGAGAGACGACCCTGCCATGCTGGCACCAGCTCAGGCTCTCCAGCCCACATAGACAGCAAATGACTACAGTCTCCATCTTCATTTACCTCCGATTTACCGAGAAGCTCAGAAACCATGTTGAGTACACCACGTTCTCTTTCTGACTCATTAGTAAAAGTGAGACTTTGTGGATTTTCAGCATGCAGCGGGACAGTGACTGCATCTGAGCCGAGAACGTGAATCTCATACGAGGGTGTGCTGGCGTGAAGGTCCACTTGGTCAGGTTCAATAGGGAGGGGAATAGCTTTAGCAGCAGCACTGAAGCTGGGAACAGGGCACATTCCAGAAGCTGTTAAACTACAACTAGAACCTGAACTATGCAACCCATCAAGCTGATATCCCCGAAGTCTGCTCGTCACAAAGCAGGCCACATCTCCATCTGGGCCATCATGACCTTCTAAAGCAAGTGCTGAATCTCCGATTTTAAACACTGGGGTTATGGTTCCCCCAAGAGGGACTCCATAGTCAATCACCACCTGCTGCTCTGCACTGCTGGTCATGTGCACGTCCTGCATATCTACATGTGTCGAATCTGGCTCTTGACTGAACAGATAAGAGGAGCTTTGAGGCTCAGCCTTTCCCAAGAGAGTGTGAGTGGGAATATGAGCACTCTCACACTGTCTACTGTTTTTAGACAACGTGGAGCTCTTGATTGAGTCACATGGATCATTATGATGAGACGAGTTGACGGACAGCGCTGTGTTTTCACTGCTGCCAGTTTTTGCAGTTTTTCTGCAAAGAGTAAAGTCAAAACCCATCAATTTAGAATTCTGCAGTTCCTTGTTATTAGAACAGATACTCGAAAACACCTGATTTAGTCCTTTCGAAAAGCATTCTGCTTTAATCAGGGTCTCGTTCTCTTTCAGGTAGCATCCATCGTCTTCCTTTATGTTACAGCTTTCCTGAATTGTAGCTGGAAACATCCTTTTTTTACCGATTTGGAGATCTTCATGGTTTTGTAAAGTACTTTGCATAAGACTGGTGTGAGCAAAGAAGGTGGCATTAGATGTAGAGACAGTGAGAGGAGATGGTGAGGATTCTTGCACCATAGTCATGTTTTCATTGAAATCCTTCACCAAACTCTGATCAGCTTTGAGAGGATCATCGTAATCAGTGTTAAAGTTCATATTCAGAGAATTCTCACTCGTCTCTACATGATCGCCTGCAATCTCCGATTCTGGAGCTCCGTCTGGCAGCTCCTTGGATGAAATGTGACCGGTGACGACCTTCATGCCAAGATTTATTTCTCTCTCTTCTGCATCGTGGCAAGTCAGCAGGGGATCTGCATCAAACCCTGTCTGAACTGTCTTGGGCTGAAGCCCATCACTACTCTGTTCCAAGTTATCTGATGTGAAAGAGTTTAAGCTTTGAGGTGAAATCAAATCAGATCTGGGTTTAAGTCCTGTGGTCATGACCTCCATTTCAACACAAGAGCGTACAGTGAGGTCTGGTTCAGACACGCCGTCTTTAACAGGAGAAACAGCAGAGTTAGTGTTCAAACTGAACGTGTCAGTGTCTTGGGAACTGCAATCTGTGGTCAACCCTCCACGCTTCAGACCCCTTTCTGTCTCTGAAAATGCACGTTCATCATCAATAATCTGAGACTTGCTGCAGATTTCAAAGCACAATACATCTTGCACAGAGTCATTCTGAGAATTTACAGGAGAACATGGCTGAGGTTCATACCACGCTTCCATCGTCACACCAAGGTTCACTTCTGCATCAGGTTCAACATGTCTGGGTTCTCTACAGTCGACACAGCTATTTAAATGTGTCCCCTTATTATCCAGGTTTCTTGACTTCGAGGAGACACTTCTGGGTTCTTGCACTGAAGTTTCTGAGTGGTAAACTTCACAACTGCTTTCTGTCCTTTCCAGCATGGAGACTTGCAACAACTCTGCATCCACGTCAACACGTGTCTGACTTGAACAGCCCACGTGTGGATGATCCACCACACCCTCACCGAGCCAGCTGTTCCTTTCCAACAGATCAGGAATGGTTTCATCAATGCTCTTGTGTAATCCAGAGGTGTGTGGTGTGTGTCCCTGGTCATCTTTTTTCTCCATTAATTCGTCTTCAAGAGAAGAAGAAAGTTTTTCTGGCACTGTGTTTTTAGACACCCCGATGATGTCAGGGAGCCTGTGATCCATGTTAGGAGACAGCGTTTCTGCTTGGAGATCTTCATACACCACCTCACCAGCTAGGGTTCCTTTGGTCCCGTTAAATGTTTCTAAAGCAGCTTTACTCAGAGAAGTGTTGATTAAGAGTTCAGTATTAGCGAACACAGCTGCAGGATCGAATACTGGAGGACGCGTCATGGCTGCTGGCTCACACTCGCTCCCGAGATCATCGGCATCAATGGAACAAATGCTGTAGAAGCTTTGTGTTCTCCTTTTCATGCTGCTCTCTGATATCAGGAAATCAGATCTTTTCTCATCTGAATCAAGGAGGTAATCATAGGAATATTTTGTTGTACAGAAAAGTTCAGATTTCTGATTGCTCTTAGCATGCTCACAATCCTGATTCTGCGTGATGGTGACCTCTAAGTTGATGTCATCTGAAGTACGTGAAGCTCTGACATGACAACCGTTTGTGTTTGCAGTTGATGTGTTCTCACATTGAGGTTTAAGACATGTAAAGTCTGCGTGCTGAGAAGAATCCACTCCACAGAACCAGTTGGCTCGTTTTACTGCATTTTCAGCGATCCTCTGCTTTACAGAGTTCAGCACTGCCGTCTCTCTCCGAGCCTGGACGTCTGAACCTCCTGAACCCTCCGTAAATCTGTCCCACACCGCCGTGCCATTCTGCACACTGCTGCTTTTCTTATCAATAGTGCTGAGACTCGCCGAGCAGTTGGTGGGGGAAACGTCACCCCCGACATCCACTGCTCTGTTCGTCTGGCCACACTCAGGACGCTGCTCTCTGTCCAGACCGGTCACAGAAGAGTAACGTTTAACAGCCTGATCTGAGCAACTCTCCGTAACAGACGTCTGAAGAAGACTTGCTCTTTCACTAAGAGAATTAGGGCTGAGCTCTTTACTAAAACAACACCCCATTTTAAACTTTCAAATAAAACTCTTCCCAAAGACAAACCTCAGGCAGCTCCTCTCAACGTGGTTGACCGAGAGAGAAAGAGAGAGAGAGGGGGGAAGAAGAAAGTGAGGTCCAACATGGTTCTTTAGCCCCCACCCCATGCTTAAAATAGCACATTTAAATTAGCCCGAGTTCCTCACATGGAGCTGTCACTCAAACACTAACTCCTAATCCCACCAGCAGGAGATGAGATGAATGGGCTCAGCTCTGAGCGAGTCTACGCTCTAATACTCAGCATTAAAATACTGACTCATTATATGTGCAGAAAATCAGAGCCAGAATATCCTCTAGAATGTTTTAAGAAAGAGAGAGAGAGAGAGAGAGAGAGAGAGAGAGAGAGAACGAGAACAGAACAGATTTAACAAAAGAAATACAAATACTTTACCAAAAGAGGAATCTCTTTCTTCTTCACTTCCTGCTCCTGCTGCTCCTCTGGCTCAGACAGATCTTTCCCTTCCTGGTCTGAAGTCATGAGCCGTCCAGCGTCTGGCTCTTCACTCAGAGCTCTCAACGTCACCACGAAGGCTGTGAGAGAGACACCGAATATACAACCTGACAAACTTCTCCCACAGTACAGCTGGATTCTGATTGGTCAGAGGATGTTGATTAATTTTCTTTACAGCAGCTCTGACAGTAGAGAGGATTTACATGAATGCACTCGTTCTATAGTAATGTTTCTATAGTAACAGCTCATTTACATAAATAAATACAAAACGTGTAGCTTAACATAAGATTTATGGAAGGAGTCTCCAGTCTCAGTGCTTTGTAACAAATAGAGGTTTAAGATATTTTGAGGACTTTTTTTTTTATGGTTTCTCAGAAACACAACATAACCGGCTGTGATGTTTTTACTGTGCTGAGAACAAGCATTTATAGCTGTGATAATGTAGGTTTCGACTCGAGACAACACTTTTTTCATTCAGAATCAGCCCAGGATTTACTTTGAATATTAGGTGGCGTTAGAAACAAATTTCAAAACATTTTGGTAAAAATATTAAAATAACCTGTGGGAGTCATGTCCCAAAGCTGTTCACATACTGTGACTGAAAAATAAGAGAGGAGTCAGTACTAAAAGTGAATAGTGGACAGGTTTGAGGCTCAGAATAATCACGCTGAATAATCCCGTCAACCCGCCGCTCAGAATAATCCCGCCAACCCGCCGCTCAGAATAATCCCGTCAACCCGCCGCTCAGAATAATCCCGTCAACCCGCCGCTCAGAATAATCCCGTCAACCCGCCGCTCAGAATAATCGGTAAAGACTGAGGATTTGAGAATAAGAATTGTTGCTCTTGACTAAGATGCCGAAGCTGTAAGATCAGTATCACCCTGAAACTGAGTTACAGTGCAGTGGTCAGGGTCATACAGAGGTTTTTTCAAGACTGGTCCCACTCGAAACAGACCTCACAACGGTCCATCAAAGAGTCTTAGTGCTGTGCATCAGGTGCAGAAGCTGCTTCAAAAAAGACAGACGCATGAGATCTGCAGCATTTAACGATTGCAGACGGTTTGCTCGTCAGTGCTCTGACCGTACACCACACACTGCAACAAGTCGTCCCAGAAGCTCTAATGCGGGTTTAAAGAAAGACCACAATTTGCTGAAGAACAACCTGCCCAAGAGCATGAATTACTACAGTGCTCACAGTGAAGCATGGTGGTGGCAGCATCATGGTCTGGGGCTGCACAAGTGCTGCTAGTACTGGGAAACTGTGGTTCATTGAGGAAAACATGGATTCCAAAACGTACTGTGAGATTCTGAAGCAGAACAAGTCTAAACTAAGTCAAACCGCAGTTTTCCAAAATAATAACGACCCCAAACACACCGCTATGATGATAACTGCCTTGCAGAGGAAGCTGCACACTGCCTCCTCTAAATATATCCATGTCTCAGTTCTATAGTATTGTCCATTGAAAAGATAAAATGGTTGCTGAAATGTGAGGGGTGTATTTACTAATATTGAAAATATATTATACACATACACACGGGCTGTAACGGTCCACGTGTTCGTAAAGAAATTCGTTGGTACAGGGCTGAAATGCAACCCTTTTTAGTTGTGTAACATACCAAAATCTGAGCTCCCTTAGGGAACATATTAAGTTCCAGACCTCAAGTTTGTTCAGTGTCCACCTTGCACTTTGTTTTTTTTTTGTATTAAACTTAAAAACAAACAAAACCAGGGGTATTTTAAATTTTTTTTATATGTTTATATTTTTATATAGATAAAATAAACTAGTTAGCTCAGTGTCACTGTGGCTCCCTACTCCGTCCTGGAAATAGGATTTGTCAATTTCACATATTGAGGGAGAGAATAAACGAAGGATAGCAGGAATGAAACATTTGTTAAAGTATGCTGAAATAAGATCAGCATCTGCATTACCCAAATGGGGTCCAATAAAACTAAACTAAATTACATTTTTCCATTTATTTAATCAATTTACTTTGTGCCAATTTAACTGATTACTCATACAACATAATATAAAAGCATATTGCACTAATTTTATTATATTTCATTTTTAAATATTTTACATTTAATATAACCAAGCAGACATTTTAATTAAATGGTTTAAATATTTGTAAACTGTTCAAATGTTGAACTCAAATGTTAATAATAATAATAATAATAATAAGTTAATAACCAAATTACAAGCAATTATGTTTTGCATTTTCCCCCCAACTGTACTGAAATTAAACCAAATTTTGTGTACTATTACAACCTCATACATATATATACACACACGAGGTGTAATGGTACACATTTGTACCATGACTTGTGTTACTGTGGCGACTGGATCGAGCCAGAAACACGGTTTGTTCTGCGCATGTTTGAAGTCACTGCTACCTCCTGCCTCAACTGTTTTTAGCAACAGTCTTTTATGTACAGCTTCAAGAATTTCTTAAAAGAATTACATAATTTAGAAATAAATGTATATTTTGCAGAAATTTCTTAAAGTATGATGAAATAAGTAAGTCAAGAACATATCTAGAAAATTAAATATTAAATGTGAAACGCACGCACGCGTTACCAAAATGGGGTCTAACAAATGTATTAGATTTTCAATTTATTTAATTTAAATCAATTTAATTAAGGATTTTTAAATAAATATACTGTATATAAAATGTATTTTTAAACCAAGCAGGCATGATACATAAAGTGTACACAATTCTAAAAAATGTGTAATGATTTAAATTAACATTTAAAAAAATACATGTCCATAAGTATTCGGATGCTTTTATCAGTAGTTAGTTGAAGCTCCTTTAGCAGCAGTTCCAGTCTCCAGTCTCTTCGGTTTGATGTAACCAACTTGGATTGGGAAGAAAAGAAAAAAAAAGAAAAGAAAAAACCCTGGATTGGAGAGTCATCGGAAGCCACTTTCAGGATTTTTTTTGTCAGAGATGTTCAATAGGGTTCAGTTTAGGGCTCTTGCTGGGCCACTCAAGGACCTTCACGGAATCTTCACTAATGTTGTCCTGACTGTGTGTTTAGGGTCATTATCATGTAGGAAAGTGGACCTTCAACCCAGACTGAGGTCCTGAGTGCTGTGGAACAGATTTTTATTAAAGAGATCTTTTTATTGAAGAAACGTTACTCCATTCAGGTTTCCCTCAAGCCTGACCAGTCTTCCAGCACCTGTTGCAGAAAAACAAACCCACAGCATGATGCTACCACCACCATGCTTCACTGTTAGGATGGTTTTGTGCAGGTGATGCGTGGTACCCAATATCCTCCAGACATAACATTTCAAATTGAGGCCAAACAGTTCAATATTGGTTTCATCAGAAAAGAGAATCTTGTTCCTAAGTCTATGAGTCCTTCAGGTGCCTGGTGGCAAACACCAAGCAGTCTTCCGTGGGTTTTGCACTGGGGAAAGGCTTCTGCCATAAAGTTCAGGTCAGTGGAGGATTGCAGTGATGGTTGTCCTTCTGGAATGTTATCCTTATCTGCACACAGGATCTCCGGAGCTCAGTCAGAGGGATTATCAGGTTCTTGGTCATCTCTCTTACTAAGGCCCTTCTCCCATGATTGCTCAGTTTTGCCAGGAGACCAGATCTGAGCAGAGTCCTGGTTTTGCCTTCTATAGATAGGTGTGTCTCTTTCCAAATCATGTCCAATCAATAACCTTCTCAACAGGTCAAGCTGAACAAACATCTCAGTGACGTTCAAGAGAAATGAGCAGTACCTGAGCTCAATGTTGTACAGGATCTGAATACTTATAGACGTGATATTACAGTTTTTTACATAAATAAATGTACAAATATTTCTACAATATTCTGTTTTCACTTCATTACAGGGAACTGAGTGTAGAGAATAAAACAAAAACATGAGCTGAATACTTTCTGAATAACACTGTGTATAAATGTGTGTGTGTGTGTATAGTATAATCTCACCCGCAGGCTAGACTGTGTGTGTGTGTGTGTGTGTGTGTGTGTGTGTAGTACAATCTCACCTGCAGGCTGGACTGTGTGTGTGTGTGTGTGTGTGTGTGTGTAGTATAATCTCACCTGCAGGCTGGACTGTGTGTGTGTGTGTGTGTAGTATAATCTCACCTGCAGGCTGGACTGTGTGTGTGTGTGTGTGTAGTATAATCTCACCCGCAGGCCGGACCCTGTGTGTGTGTGTGTGTGTGTGTGTGTGTGTGTGTAGTATAATCTCACCCGCAGGCCGGACCCTGTGTGTGTGTGTGTGTGTGTGTGTGTGTGTGTGTGTAGTATAATCTCACCTGCAGGCTGGACTGTGTGTGTGTGTGTGTGTGTAGTATAATCTCACCTGCAGGCTGGACTGTGTGTGTGTGTGTGTGTGTGTGTGTGTAGTATAATCTCACCTGCAGGCTGGACTGTGTGTGTGTGTGTGTGTGTGTGTGTGTGTGTATAGTATAATCTCACCCGCAGGCCGGACTGTGTGTGTGTGTGTGTGTGTGTGTAGTATAATCTCACCCGCAGGCCGGACTGTGTGTGTGTGTGTGTGTGTGTAGTATAATCTCACCCGCAGGCCGGACTGTGTGTGTGTGTGTGTGTGTGTGTGTGTGTAGTATAATCTCACCCGCAGGCCGGACTGTGTTGTGTGTGTGTGTGTGTGTGTGTGTGTGTGTGTGTATAGTATAATCTCACCTGCAGGCCGGACTGTGTTGTGTGTGTGTGTGTGTGTGTGTATAGTATAATCTCACCCGCAGGCCGGACTGTGTTGTGTGTGTGTGTGTGTGTGTGTGTGTGTGTATAGTATAATCTCACCTGCAGGCCGGACTGTGTTGTGTGTGTGTGTGTGTATAGTATAATCTCACCCGCAGGCCGGACTGTGTTGTGTGTGTGTGTGTGTATAGTATAATCTCACCTGCAGGCCGGACTGTGTTGTGTGTGTGTGTGTGTGTGTGTGTATAGTATAATCTCACCCGCAGGCCGGACTGTGTTGTGTGTGTGTGTGTGTGTGTGTGTGTGTATAGTATAATCTCACCCGCAGGCCGGACTGTGTTGTGTGTGTGTGTGTGTGTGTGTGTGTGTATAGTATAATCTCACCCGCAGGCCGGACTGTGTTGTGTGTGTGTGTGTGTGTATAGTATAATCTCACCCGCAGGCTGGACTGTGTGTGTGTGTAGTATAATCTCACCTGCAGGCTGGACTGTGTGTGTGTGTGTGTAGTATAATCTCACCCGCAGGCCGGACCCTGTGTGTGTGTGTGTGTGTGTGTGTGTGTAGTATAATCTCACCCGCAGGCCGGACCCTGTGTGTGTGTGTGTGTGTGTGTGTAGTATAATCTCACCTGCAGGCTGGACTGTGTGTGTGTGTGTGTGTGTAGTATAATCTCACCTGCAGGCTGGACTGTGTGTGTGTGTGTGTGTGTGTGTAGTATAATCTCACCTGCAGGCTGGACTGTGTGTGTGTGTGTGTGTGTGTGTAGTATAATCTCACCCGCAGGCCGGACTGTGTGTGTGTGTGTGTGTGTGTAGTATAATCTCACCTGCAGGCTGGACTGTGTGTGTGTGTGTGTGTGTGTGTAGTATAATCTCACCTGCAGGCTGGACTGTGTGTGTGTGTGTGTGTGTGTAGTATAATCTCACCTGCAGGCTGGACTGTGTGTGTGTGTGTGTGTAGTATAATCTCACCTGCAGGCTGGACTGTGTGTGTGTGTGTGTGTGTGTGTGTAGTATAATCTCACCTGCAGGCCGGACTGTGTGTGTGTGTGTGTGTGTATAGTATAATCTCACCCGCAGGCCGGACTGTGTGTGTGTGTGTGTGTGTGTAGTATAATCTCACCCGCAGGCCGGACTGTGTGTGTGTGTGTGTGTGTGTGTAGTATAATCTCACCCGCAGGCCGGACTGTGTGTGTGTGTGTGTGTGTGTGTAGTATAATCTCACCCGCAGGCCGGACTGTGTGTGTGTGTGTGTGTGTAGTATAATCTCACCCGCAGGCCGGACTGTGTTGTGTGTGTGTGTGTATAGTATAATCTCACCTGCAGGCCGGACTGTGTTGTGTGTGTGTGTGTGTGTGTATAGTATAATCTCACCCGCAGGCCGGACTGTGTTGTGTGTGTGTGTGTGTGTGTGTGTATAGTATAATCTCACCTGCAGGCCGGACTGTGTTGTGTGTGTGTGTGTGTGTATAGTATAATCTCACCCGCAGGCCGGACTGTGTTGTGTGTGTGTGTGTGTATAGTATAATCTCACCTGCAGGCCGGACTGTGTTGTGTGTGTGTGTGTGTGTGTATAGTATAATCTCACCCGCAGGCCGGACTGTGTTGTGTGTGTGTGTGTGTGTGTGTGTGTGTGTGTATAGTATAATCTCACCTGCAGGCCGGACTGTGTTGTGTGTGTGTGTGTGTGTGTGTGTGTGTGTGTATAGTATAATCTCACCTGCAGGCCGGACTGTGTTGTGTGTGTGTGTGTGTGTGTGTGTGTGTGTGTATAGTATAATCTCACCTGCAGGCCGGACTGTGTTGTGTGTGTGTGTGTGTGTGTGTGTGTGTGTGTGTATAGTATAATCTCACCTGCAGGCCGGACTGTGTTGTGTGTGTGTGTGTGTGTGTGTGTGTGTGTGTGTGTATAGTATAATCTCACCTGCAGGCCGGACTGTGTTGTGTGTGTGTGTGTGTGTATAGTATAATCTCACCCGCAGGCCGGACTGTGTTGTGTGTGTGTGTGTGTGTATAGTATAATCTCACCCGCAGGCTGGACTGTGTGTGTGTGTAGTATAATCTCACCTGCAGGCTGGACTGTGTGTGTGTGTGTGTGTGTGTAGTATAATCTCACCTGCAGGCTGGACTGTGTGTGTGTGTGTGTGTGTGTAGTATAATCTCACCTGCAGGCTGGACTGTGTGTGTGTGTGTGTGTGTGTGTAGTATAATCTCACCTGCAGGCTGGACTGTGTGTGTGTGTGTGTGTGTAGTATAATCTCACCTGCAGGCTGGACTGTGTGTGTGTGTGTGTGTGTGTAGTATAACCTCACCCGCAGGCCGGACTGTGTGTGTGTGTGTGTGTGTAGTATAATCTCACCCGCAGGCCGGACTGTGTGTGTGTGTGTAGTATAATCTCACCTGCAGGCTGGACTGTGTGTGTGTGTGTGTAGTATAATCTCACCTGCAGGCTGGACTGTGTGTGTGTGTGTGTGTGTGTGTAGTATAATCTCACCCGCAGGCCGGACTGTGTGTGTGTGTGTGTGTGTGTAGTATAATCTCACCCGCAGGCCGGACTGTGTTGTGTGTGTGTGTGTGTGTGTGTATAGTATAATCTCACCCGCAGGCCGGACTGTGTTGTGTGTGTGTGTGTGTGTGTGTATAGTATAATCTCACCTGCAGGCCGGACTGTGTTGTGTGTGTGTGTGTGTGTGTGTGTGTGTATAGTATAATCTCACCCGCAGGCCGGACTGTGTTGTGTGTGTGTGTGTGTGTGTGTATAGTATAATCTCACCCGCAGGCCGGACTGCGTGTGTGTGTGTGTGTGTATAGTATAATCTCACCCGCAGGCTGGACTGTGTGTGTGTGTGTGTGTGTGTATAGTATAATCTCACCCGCAGGCCGGACTGTGTGTGTGTGTGTGTGTGTATAGTATAATCTCACCCGCAGGCCGGACTGTGTTGTGTGTGTGTGTGTGTATAGTATAATCTCACCCGCAGGCCGGACTGTGTTGTGTGTGTGTGTATAGTATAATCTCACCCGCAGGCCGGACTGTGTTGTGTGTGTGTGTATAGTATAATCTCACCCGCAGGCCGGACTGTGTTGTGTGTGTGTGTGTGTGTGTGTGTGTGTGTATAGTATAATCTCACCCGCAGGCTGGACTGTGTGTGTGTGTGTGTGTATAGTATAATCTCACCCGCAGGCTGGACTGTGTGTGTGTGTGTGTGTATAGTATAATCTCACCCGCAGGCCGGACTGTGTTGTGTGTGTGTATAGTATAATCTCACCCGCAGGCCGGACTGTGTTGTGTGTGTGTGTGTGTGTGTATAGTATAATCTCACCCGCAGGCTGGACTGTGTGTGTGTGTGTGTATAGTATAATCTCACCCGCAGGCCGGACTGTGTTGTGTGTGTGTATAGTATAATCTCACCCGCAGGCCGGACTGTGTTGTGTGTGTGTGTGTGTGTGTGTATAGTATAATCTCACCCGCAGGCCGGACTGCGTGTGTGTGTGTGTGTGTGTATAGTATAATCTCACCCGCAGGCTGGACTGTGTGTGTGTGTGTGTGTGTTATATATTCAGCAGGGACTGTGTGTGTGTGTGTGTGTATAGTATAATCTCACCCGCAGGCTGGACTGTGTGTGTGTGTGTGTGTGTATAGTATAATCTCACCCGCAGGCTGGACTGTGTGCGTGTGTGTGTGTGTGTATAGTATAATCTCACCCGCAGGCCGGACTGTGTGTGTGTGTGTGTGTGTGTATAGTATAATCTCACCCGCAGGCCGGACTGTGTGTGTGTGTGTGTGTGTGTGTGTGTGTGTGTATAGTATAATCTCACCCGCAGGCCGGACTGTGTGTGTGTGTGTGTATAGTATAATCTCACCCGCAGGCTGGACTGTGTGTGTGTGTGTGTATGGTATAATTTCACCCGCAGGCTGGACTGTGTGTGTGTGTGTGTATAGTATAATCTCACCCGCAGGCCGGACTGTGTGTGTGTGTGTGTGTGTGTATAGTATAATCTCACCCGCAGGCCGGACTGTGTGTGTATAGTATAATCTCACCCGCAGGCCGGACTGTGTTGTGTGTGTGTGTGTGTGTGTGTGTGTATAGTATAATCTCACCCGCAGGCCGGACTCTGTGTGTGTGTGTGTGTGTGTGTGTGTATAGTATAATCTCACCCGCAGGCCGGACTGTGTGTGTGTGTGTGTGTGTGTGTGTATAGTATAATCTCACCCGCAGGCCGGACTGTGTGTGTGTGTGTGTGTGTGTGTATAGTATAATCTCACCCGCAGGCCAGACTGTGTTGTGTGTGTGTATAGTATAATCTCACCCGCAGGCCGGACTGTGTTGTGTGTGTGTGTGTGTGTGTGTGTGTATAGTATAATCTCACCCGCAGGCTGGACTGTGTGTGTGTGTGTATAGTATAATCTCACCCGCAGGCCGGACTGTGTTGTGTGTGTGTGTGTGTATAGTATAATCTCACCCGCAGGCTGGACTGTGTGTGTGTGTGTGTATAGTATAATCTCACCCGCAGGCCGGACTGTGTTGTGTGTGTGTGTGTGTGTGTGTGTGTATAGTATAATCTCACCCGCAGGCCGGACTCTGTGTGTGTGTGTGTGTGTGTGTGTGTGTGTGTATAGTATAATCTCACCCGCAGGCCGGACTGTGTGTGTGTGTGTGTGTGTGTGTGTGTGTATAGTATAATCTCACCCGCAGGCCAGACTGTGTTGTGTGTGTGTGTGTGTGTATAGTATAATCTCACCCGCAGGCCGGACTGTGTGTGTGTGTGTATAGTATAATCTCACCCGCAGGCCGGACTGTGTTGTGTGTGTGTGTGTGTGTGTGTATAGTATAATCTCACCCGCAGGCCGGACTGTGTGTGTGTGTGTGTGTGTGTAGTATAATCTCACCCGCAGGCCGGACTCTGTGTGTGTGTGTGCGTATATTATAATCTCACCCGCAGGCCGGACTGTGTGTGTGTGTGTGTGTGTGTGTGTGTGTAGTATAATCTCACCCGCAGGCCGGACTCTGTGTGTGTGTGCGTGTGTGTGTATATTATAATCTCACCCGCAGGCCGGACTGTGTGTGTGTGTGTGTGTAGTATAAACTCACCCGCAGGCCGGACTCTGTGTGTGTGTGTGTGCGTGTGTGTGTATATTATAATCTCACCCGCAGGCCGGACTGTGTGTGTGTGTGTGTGTGTGTGTGTGTGTGTGTGTGTGTGTAGTATAATCTCACCCGCAGGCCGGACTGTGTGTGTGTGTTGCGTGTGTGTGTGTGTAGTATAATCTCACCCGCAGGCCGGACTGTGTGTGTGTGTTGCGTGTGTGTAGTATAATCTTACCCGGACTGTGGTGTGTGCGCGCGCGCGCGCGCTATGATCTCACCCTCAGGCCGGACTGTGTTGTGTGAGCGCGTGCAGGTGCGGTGTATCTGTAGACCGGAGTTAGCAGTGATTAGCCTAGCATGGACACAGCGCTGTTGTAGTCGGGTCGATGACCGGAAGTCCCCCTCTCGCGTGCTGTGTGTGTGTGTGTGTGTGTGTGTGTGTGTGTGTGTGTGTGTGTGTGTGTGTGTGTGTGTGTGAAGGCGCTCGAGCTCCGCTGCTTCCTCCTGTTGTGAGTTTCGGGGCACCAGACTCCGTTCGCACTGTCTGTAACCCCGACACTGAGCGAGCGCGCTGCTTCTCCGGCTTCCGGTTCCGCTTCACTTCCGCACTGAAATCACGCATCAGAGCCGCGCGAGAGTCCCGCTGTCCCACTGCGCCGTACGGAGATTCGCGGAGACCAAAAAGGTTAAAAAGCGAACTCTTTTCTGACCAACAGAGCGGATCATTCTCTCTCTCTCTCTCTCTCTCTCTCTCTCTCTCTCCCTCTCTCTCTCTCTCTCTCCCCCCCCTCTCCCCCTCTCCTTCTCCCTCCCCTCCCCCCATCATTCTCCCCCCCATCATTCTCTCCCCTTCCTTCTCTCTTCCCTTCTCCCCCCTTCCTCTCTCTCCCTCCCTCTCCCTCCTTCTCTCTCTCTCTCTCTCTCTCTCTCTCTCTCTCTCTCTCCTCTCTCCCTCTCCCTCCCTCTCTCTCTCTCTCTCTCCTCTCTCCCTCTCCCTCTCTCCCTCTCTCTCTCTCTCTCTCTCTCTCTCTCTCTCCTCTCTCCCTCTCCCTCCCTCTCTCTCTCTGTCACCCTCCCTCTCTCTTATAATCAACATTATTATATGTTTATAACCCACAGAAATACTTATTCAATATCTTTCAAATAATAACGAGATGAAAAGGTAACATTTATAAATTACTAAAAGATAAAAAATTAGATATTTTATAAATGTTACCTTTTCATCTCGTTATTATTTGAAAGATATTGAATAAGTATTTCTGTGGGTTCTGGAGTTTTAATGAGCAGTAAATCTGGGTTGTTGTTTATGGATTTATAACTATATTAATTCTATATTTATTTATAAGTCTGGTATTTTATTTACAATAATAACAATGACCATTCAATGGTTTTACTATAAATGTAATTAGTTTTTTGATGTAACTGATATTTTTCATTATAGTTTACAGCTAAAATGTTAGTATATATGTGTAGTTTATGTGTGTACAATTAATATATAACAAAATATATTCTTATTTAAATGTTCATTTTTTTGTGTTAATATTACTTTAATTTTACTGTGAGCAACTACAACCCAATATCAGATCAATAAAGTATTCTGATTCTGATTTATGATTAATGTTGTTAATGATGATTATTGATGTGAATGTATATATGATGATTATATTGATTATTGATGTGAATGTATATATGATAATTATATTGATTATTGATGTGAATGTATATATGATAATTATATTGATTATTGATGTGAATGTATATATGATGATTATATTGATTATTGATGTGAATGTATATATGATGATTATATTGATTATTGATGTGAATGTATATATGATGATTATATTGATTATTGATGTGAATGTATATATGATGATTATATTGATTATTGATGTGAATGTATATATGATGATTATATTGATTATTGATGTGAATGTATATATGATAATTATATTGATTATTGATGTGAATGTATATATGATGATTATATTGATTATTGATGTGAATGTATATATGATGATTATATTGATTATTGATGTGAATGTATATATGATGATTATATTGATTATTGATTATTGGTGTGCACGTGGTCCGTGTCCTTGATAAAGGAGGAGGCGCTGCATTTCCCGCGGTGTCCAGTAGGGGGCGGTCCGGGACCACAGTGCTCTCGCGCCATTTCGAAGCGCTGAGTGCCGCCAGATGGCAGTTTAGGACAGCGTGTGTAGTGAGAGGCGCGGTTCCGCTTCACCTCGAATTCACAATAAAATATAAAGTAGTGTTTGATCGGGGGTCGGGAATCTGGGATCGGGAATCTGGGATCGGGGATTCGGGGTGAACAGTGCGGCGGGAGCATCAGGTGAGTGGGAGAGTTTTACACCTTCACCCGGAGCTTTGTGAGGCGAGGGCGCCCGAGCTCAGGGCTACACCGAGCATCAAAGATGGAGGACAGAGTGGGGGAGGGGAGAGCGCGCGCGCTAACACACACACACACACACACACACACACACACCAGCCTGTGTGTGTGTGTGTGTGTGTGTGTGTGTGTGTTAGGGACACACTCCAGTTAGCGCTCTTAAACACTGAGGGAGGACACTATCACAGATCTCTCTCTCTCTCTCTCTCTCTCTCTCTCTCTGTGTATTTTACTGACCCTACACTATTGTGATTATGCTAAGCTAACCGGATTCTCGCGCTACATACAGTCACCGTTTGTCACTGCTGTGTGTGTGTGTGTGTGTGTGTGTGTGTGTGTGTGTGTGTGTGTGTGTGTGTGTGTGTTGTACAGTACCCCTACCCCAGAGTAAAGCCTGTACATGTATAATAAACACTGTGGAGTCTCTCTATCTCACATACACACACACACACACTCTCTCTCACATACACACACACTGTCACACACACTCTCTGAAATACACACACTCTCAAACACACATGCTCTCTCGCTCTCACACACACACACTATTTTGAAAAGTTTGATCAGAGTTTATTCGAGTAGTTTATTATAATGAGTGAAATCAGCAGTCTGTACATGAAGAACAGTTTCATACTCTTAATGTGATCAGTGTGTAGTTGTTTTGTAAGTGTTGGTGTGTGAGAGAAAAGTGGAGCATTAGTGTCTCTTATAAGTATTTTACTTTGTGTGTGTGTGTGTGTGTGTGTGTGTGTGTGTGTGTGTGTAATGAGGATAAATACGTCCTCTGAACACTAGACTGATCTCAGCACTGAACAACTTCCTCAACAAGTCAGTTATCATTTAATGGGGTTTTATGATAATCCTGTGTGTAGATAAACTCAGTTTTCTCACTGGAGTCTGATGAGACGCTCACTAACCACATCACACACTCATTTACAGCACAACAGCTAATACATATATAACAGTCTGAAGAAACTCATGGCTTCATTCATGTAAAACACCTCACATACACCCTCACTCTCATACACAAAGTTTTGAATTCTGAATCATGTGTGTGTGTGTTAAAACCCTGTGAAACTGTATTGGTTTATGAGGTGTGTGTGTGTGTATGTGTGTTTTGTGGTATGAGCTGAGCTGTATTTGCAGATATGAGTGTGTGTGAGTGTGGTTTGAGTTTTATTAGCAGGTACGAGGTGTGTGTGAGTGTGGTTTGAGTTGTATTTGCAGGTACGAAGTGTGTGAGTGTCAAGTCAAGTTTATTTCTATTGCG
>JBCEWE010000012.1:0-30171 GCA_039877035.1 Silurus lanzhouensis | reverse complement strand
TGGAGAATGTATATCGGGGGGGAGGGGGTACTGGAGAGATGTATATCGGGGGGATGGGAGTGTATATCGGGGAGGGGTACTGGAGAGTGTATATCGGGGAGGGGGTACTGGAGAGTGTATATCGGGGAGGGGGTACTGGAGAGTGTATATCGGGGAGGGGGTATATCGGGGAGGGGGTACTGGAGAGTGTATATCGGGGAGGGGGTATATCGGGGAGGGGGTACTGGAGAGTGTATATCGGGGAGGGGGTATTGGGGAATGTATATTGGGGAAAGTGTGTGTATTGGTATGGTGTATAACTGATTATTGATTGCAAAATTGTAGCATTTGTAATATTTCAGAATGAGTGTGTGTGGAGCAGCTAGTTAGTAGTTTATCTTGGGTAACTGTAATTGTATTCATGTGACAATGTTTTTATTCAAAGTAACCTCAGACTGAGAATCGGCCAAACTGACAGTTAGTCATTAATGTACAGAAGATCATCAGGGTTTTTAAATCAAAACGTAAAGTTTGGAAATCTAGCAGTCGATTTCACTTTCCAGTGTTTCTTCTTAAATATTATCTGCTCCTCAGGTTTGATGATTTCTTCTTTTAAAACAAACAAAATGTGGAAATCAGCTCCAGAGTGCCATAAACACATTGATTGTAAGAAGTGTGTGTGTGTGTGTGTGTGTGTGTGTGTGTGTGTGTGTGTGTGTGTGTGTGTGTGTGTGTGTGTGTGTGTGAGCAAATGAGAGCAAGCGAGTGAGAGAGCGAGTGAGAGAGCGAGTGAGAGAGCGAGTGAGAGAGCGAGTGAGAGAGCGAGTGAGAGAGCGCGAGTGAGAGCGAGCAGCTATGGGGAGGCCTTAAATTGTTAATCTCATTAATTAGATTTGTAGTAATGGTTCATTTTAAACAGGGCTCCTGATAACAGTCTTAATAATAATTATAATAATAATATAAAAACTTCTGGAATTTAATTATTTAACTATAGATTTTCAAGCTGGAAAAACACATTTATGCATAGGTTTAGGTGTTTATATTTTTAAAGAAATGTGTGTTATGCAAGATGCTGATTGCACTTATATGATGAGGCTGATTTAGATTTTTAGTGTCTTGCTCAGTGTGTTTGAGCCTGACTCTGGGCGATTATCAACCCAATCTGTAGCATGCTTCATTAGAGAGGGTGTGTGTGTGTGTGTGTGTGTGTGTGTGTGTGTGTGTGTGTGTGTGTGTGTGTGTGTGTGTGTGTGGAATAGAATTGTTGTCTACTTGATTTTTGAGAATCATTTAAAAAAAAAAAGATTGATTGTGGTGTTGCTGGGATCAGTAGGAGGCTTGGTGTGATGATGATGATGATGATGATGGCTGTATCCTGAGTTGTATTGTTGGTCATTCACGAAGTATATTATCTCTTTAAGGAAAAATCTCAGCCCTCATTCCATCCACCAGTGCTGCTCCGCGACATCGAGGTTCAGTGTATTACTAAGGAAGAAGGTGTGTGTGTGTGTGTGCGTGCGTGCATGCGCGCTCATTGTGAGTTCGAGTGACCTCGGCGTCTGTCCCGTAGTTTTATGACTGAGCCATGTCTTGAGACTGGACTAAAGTGTGTGTGTGTGTGTGTGTGTGTGCGCCTAGGATTGTTAGCCCTGTGTGTCTTACAGAAATGATGGCCATGGTGTTGCATGAAGTTCCTGGAAATGTTACTGATTATTTTTGACAACTGTGTGTGTGTTAGTGTGTGTTAGTGTGTGTTAGTGTGTGTTAGTGTGTGTTAGTGTGTGTTAGTGTGTGTTAGTGTGTGTTAGTGTGTGTTAGTGTGTGTTAGTGTGTGTGTGTGTGTGTGTGTGTGAGATCCCTCCTACCCTCCCTGTCTGAGTGACGCAGTAATATTTAATAAGCGCTGTATGGCCATTAAACCAAGAAATGTCACATCCTCTAACAAGGCTTTGTAACTGTGCTCATAAGCAACAAACACGTGAGCAGCTCCGGGCTACAGAGCGTCAGATACTCATAAAGATCAGGATTGAATGTATTTTTAGATTTGGTTGTACTGCATGCTTTATTGTTCTCAGAGGAGAGGAGAGGAGAGGAGAGGAGAGGAGAGGAGAGGAGAGAGAGAGAGAGAGAGAGAGAGAGAGAGAGAGAGAGAGAGAGAGAGAGAGAGAGAGAGAGAGAGAGAGAGAGAGAGAGCGGCTGCACTTGTTCACACCCCGTTTAAAAAATTAAGATCTCTGTTTTGGGTGGGTGGGGGCTGAGGGGTGTTTTAGTGTGTTACGTTGTGGTATTTGGGGTTTTGCCTTGTGTTTTGGACAGTGTTAGGGTGTTGCGTTGTGTATTACAGTGTGTTGTGGGGGGTGTTAGGGTGTTGTGTTGTGGAGTGTGTTACAGTGTGTTGTGCTGTGGAGTGTGTTACAGTGTGTTGTGGGGGGTGTTAGGGTGTTGTGTTGTGGAGTGTTACAGTGTGTTGAGTTGTGGGGTTTGTTAGTGTGTTAGTGTGTTGAGTTGTGGGGTTTGTTAGTGTGTTGTGCTGTGGAGTGTGTTAAGTGTGTTGTGCTGTGGAGTGTGTTACAGTGTGTTGTGCTGTGGAGTGTGTTACAGTGTGTTGAGTTGTGGGGTTTGTTAGTGTGTTAGTGTGTTGTGCTGTGGAGTGTGTTACAGTGTGTTGTGCTGTGGAGTGTGTTACAGTGTGTTGTGCTGTGGAGTGTGTTACAGTGTGTTGTGCTGTGGAGTGTGTTACAGTGTGTTGTGCTGTGGAGTGTGTTACAGTGTGTTGTGCTGTGGAGTGTGTTACAGTGTGTTACAGTGTGTTGAGTTGTGGGGTTTGTTAGTGTGTTAGTGTGTTGAGTTGTGGGGTTTGTTAGTGTGTTGTGCTGTGGAGTGTGTTACAGTGTGTTGTGCTGTGGAGTGTGTTAGTGTTTTGTGTAGTTCAATTCAGTTTAATTCACGTTTATTTGTGTTGCGCTTTTAACAGTGAACATGGTCTCAGAGCAGCTTTACACAGATAATGTGGTGATTTAAAATGAAGATGTTCTTTATAAGTGTAAGTTTGTCCCTGATGAACAAGTCGGTGGCGACTGTGGTGAAGGAAAAACTCCCTGAGATGCAGAAGGAAGAAACCTTGGCTGCACAGAGTCACCTCCAAACAGAGAGAACACTATCCAGAGGCAGACCAGGACGAAATGGGAAGATCTGCGGAGGGATGAGGGGCAGGAACAGTGGTCACTGGAACCTCAGGAGCATGTTTACACACACACACACGCACACAGAGAGAGGTGTTGTGGGGTGTGTTGTGTTGTGGGGTGTTTTGGTGTTTTTGAAGAAGCTGTAGTTAAGAATGTACATGTGTCTCTATGACATTATATGCACTGAAGATCCTCCAACAACCTGCAGTTCACTAAAGAACATTACAAAATACAACACCTTTTCTACATTATCAGTCATAATGCTCCTGAAATCAGCTCTCTCTCTTTCACACACCACACACACACACACACACACACACACACACACACACACTCTTCACAGTGAGCTTGAGGTAGAGATGTTTTATGTATGTTTCTCCATCAGTGCTGCTGTATCTGTAGCTGATCCCTGAGTTCACTGTTCTCCTATTAGTGGATCTTAGATGAGCTTCATAGCAGCGTTCACACGCCAACACTTTTCTCACATACACACACACACACACGTACTGTATATGCTCTAAACACCAGTGATCGTTACTCACAACTGAAAGAAATCTTTTAAAGATGTGCAGCACCAAACTGAAAAGATCACCTTGATGCACCTCACACACATTGGTGTGGGCCAGGTGACCGGATCAGTCAGGTGCAAGCATTGTAGTATAAATCGCAGTATAAATCTCTACATGAAATGCTTTGTGTTGCTGAGTTCTTGCTGTCCATCATCTCCTGTGTAGTTTCTGTGATGCATTGATTCATGATCAGGTATTAATCATCTGTTGTACAGGAGCCCAGACTGCTAGGGCTGGAGGGGGAACACACACACACACACACACACACACACACACAAAATTTAATTGTGTTGTCTATTACCTTTATGCATTTTCCCTGATTCTGCAGTTCTTTGTACATGTGTGAATTTTTAAGACTCTGCCTGCAGTACACTACTGAACAGACTCAGTTTTACACAAGCAGTGTTTACCAGCTCGGTGTGTGTGTGTGTATGTGTGGTGGGAATGGTTGGTCTCCTTCTCTTGTTCGCTTGGAGGTAGAGAGCCATCTTGTGTCAGTCCCAGCCTGAGCTCTGGCTGACAGACAGCTGTCTGTGTGTCTGATCTCATGTGTCAGATGATCCTCCTCTTCCTCCAAGCTCTCGGTCTGTACTAAATTATCTGGCCCCGTCTCGCCCTCAGTGAACAGTAATTTAACAAGCAGACCAGACTCCAGAGAAGCTCTTAGTTCATGTGTTTCTACAACAGTAAATCTCCATGCTTGGTGTGCCCCCTACTGCCCACATGTGGTATTACATACACATCATCATGGAGCAGCAGGACATAAATGATGATAAATTATATTTCTAAAATAATACTCCACCATTATCATTAGACCAGTTTTATTATAAGTAGGTGATATCTTTTATAACCTGGGATGTGAGTCTGTTATTTCCTCCACCTATTTGCACTGCCCCTAGTGGCTATTACCTGTTTTATTCGCTTCCTTTTATTTATTCATATATATATATATAATATATATATATATATATATATATATTATATATATATATTATATTGTGTGTGTGTGTGTGTGTGTGTGTGTGTGTGTGTGTGTGTGTGTGTGTGTGTATATATATATTTGGTTTGATTTGTCATGTAAGTGTTTCAGAATATATTTACAGCCATTGTTTTAGTTTGTTAACACACTATTAGTTGTTTAGCATATTTAGCGTTCTCTTATTTTGCTTTATGCAGTCTCTTATTACAGATTTATCTGAGAATGTTTGTATTAATATTAGTGTTAATTTTATTTTGTGTGTATTTTTACACTTGTGCATGTTGCGCTTTCTGTGTGTGTCTCCAGATTAATGTGGTGTGAGTGGATGGAGGTCTTCACTCACTCTGACTAAAGTATACTGAAACTCTGCTGAAGCAGGAGGTGGTGTGTATCAGCCTGAATCCTACTCTGGATCTCAAGTGTCTACAGTAAAGCTTTTTATTCACAACAGAGCCACAATGATTAACTCGGAGTTTCCTGTTTTACAGTAAGTACAACTGGACAGTGACGATTGAAAAGCAGGAGCAGCTGACACTGTAACTCATGCTAGGTTTTGTTTGTAGAATCTTAGCAAATGTTTATTCTGTGCAGGGACTCATCAAATGAGTCTGGACAGGGAGACACAGTGAGTCTGAGTCTCAGTGTCAGTGAGCTGGAGGACACTGGAGAGGGAAAGGGGAAGAAGAAGAGAGGACGGCCAGGAAGACCTCCGGTATGAGCCTGAAACTACACTGTATATTAAAAATTATTTTTTGTTTCCTATTATTATTATTTATGTAATTATTATTCATGTATTTATTTGAATAATACGGCCATAAAAACTGGTATTTTCTAAATATGAAATCCACTGTGTTGTTTTTTGTTGATTTTGCTCTCTTGGGGGTTTGAATTTAGCAGTAATGTATTATGTGTTAGCGGCCGGAGTTCCTTTAAGAAGGTATTGGATGGAGGTAAGACATGTGACTGAGGCATCATGACCTGCATCAAGAGTGAGTCATAGACAGATGTGGAGGAGAAAATCTGGGAATTTTCAAAAATAAAACATCTTTTAGAATCAGATAATAAATAAAATGGAAATTGGGGACCACTGCTTTAAATCTTTCAGCAATCTGTTTGTTCCTTCCCAGCCTTATTTTTCATTAAAAATCTCTCTTGAAGGTACATGATGATGAACAATACCCAATAACACCACTGAACACAACTGTTTTATCAATAATAATAATAATAGAAAGTTATGGACTTTTCAGTATTTGTCTGTTCTCTGTCCAGCTGTAGGATCCAGTTCACACACAGTATGAATGAGAAACATGGTTATATTTGTGTTTATATTGGTGTTTATTCAGCAGGCAGCTAGCAAGAAAGCTCGTAAGTCTCCAGTGGACAAGGGGGGCAGGAGGCCGAACGGCATGGCGCAGCAGAATGGAGACGGAGGAGATCCTTCTACACTGTTTGAGGTGGTCAAACTGGGCAAGAGTGCCATGCAGGTAACACACTTTTACTGTTCCCTACACAACCCAGAGTTTATAACCCTTACTGGACCTGTAACAGTGATGCAGAATTAAAGAATACAATTCATGAATATCTCCTTTTCAGTCCGTTGTTGATGACTGGATCGAGTCGTACAAACAGGACAGAGATATGGCTCTGCTGGATCTCATCAACTTCTTCATACAGTGCTCTGGGTGTAAAGGTAAAAAAGGTTTTGTGTGGATAAAAGTTGTCCCTGCTGTCTTATCATTAGAAGGAATGTTTTACGTACTCCATGCTCTCTCTGAAACCAGGTATCTGCAACACTGATGTGTGATGTTCTTATTATCTCAGCCATGATTTTAGAAGTATTGTGTTCTGTACACTGTGGAATCGAGACTTACCCTGCTAGAGCTGTGTGTGTGTGTGTGTGTGTGTGTGTGTGTGTGTGTGTGTGTGTTTGACATGATGTTGCTGTTTATATGATTTCAGGTACTGTAAGAATTGAGATGTTTAGGAATATGCAGAATGCAGAAATCATCAGAAAGATGACTGAGGAGTTTGATGAGGTCAGTTTTCCACAAGTCTTTAAATAATTCTACAAGGACCGTTTTCTCTGGAAATATTCTCAGAAGCTTCATGTTCCTAAAGCAGAGCTGTTGTATTTCAGGATAGTGGAGATTATCCACTCACCATCGCCGGGCCTCAGTGGAAGAAGTTCCGCTATAACTTTTGCGAGTTTATCGGTGTTTTGATTCGTCAGTGTCAGTACAGTATTATATATGATGAGTACATGATGGACACGGTCATCTCTCTCCTCACCGGCCTGTCTGACTCTCAGGTCCGAGCTTTCAGACACACCTCCACTCTCGCAGGTCAGACACACACACACACACACACACACACACACACACACACACACACACACTTCCACTCTCATAGGTCAGACACACACACCCCTCCACTCTCGCAAGTCAGTATCCCTCTCTCTCTCTCACACACACACACACACACCCCTCCACTCTCGCAGGTCGATTACACATACACCGCTATCCTCAATAGACTTTTGTATTTATTTAAATGTAGAGTAAATCATGTTTCACACCATAACACAGAGTTTGTGTTTTCTGTAAGAGGACACACACCAGTGATGTTTAACATTGTAGTTATTTCGCCATAAACACAAGTTTCTTTTTCACCACAGCGATGAAACTGATGACTGCATTGGTGAATGTTGCACTGAATCTCAGCATCAACCAAGACAATACACAGAGGCAGTATGAGGCTGAGAGGAACAAAGTTGCTGGGAAAAGAGCCACAGACAAGCTGGAGCTACTGCTGGAAAAGAGAAAGGAGGTACAAACGCTGTGATTCTCACTGTTATACATCTTGTGTTTCATCTGAAAGTGTGTTTGACTGGTTTCAAACATCTTCCAGCTGCAAGAAAACCAAGACGAGATTGAGAACATGATGAACTCCATCTTTAAAGGAATATTTGTTCATCGCTACAGGTGTGTGTCAGAGTTAGAGTTAATATTTATTAATCAGAACTTTCTACTAAATTTAAATGATATGTTGTTTAGAGATGCGATTGCAGAGATCAGAGCAATCTGCATTGAGGAGATCGGTGTGTGGATGAAGCTGTACAGCGACGCCTTTCTGAATGACAGCTATCTGAAGTATGTTGGCTGGACATTACACGACCGGGTGAGTAAAGACTCTGATCACTCAGAGATATTCTGAGATATATTATATGTAATTATGTGTATTGTGTGTCTTTACAGCAAGGAGAAGTCCGACTCAAGTGTCTTAAAGCACTTCAGACGCTCTACACGAATCGTGGTCTTTTCCCCAAACTGGAACTCTTCACCAATCGCTTTAAGGTCAGGCTTAAATAACATCTATAAACACCTATAACCTTTACACACTACGACCATTTTCAGCATTCACACACTTTCTATTTCTCTCTCCTTTCAGGACCGGATTGTGTCTATGACTCTGGATAAAGAGTATGATGTAGCAGTGGAGGCGATTCGGCTCGTCACTCTGATCCTGCAGTGGGTTCCATTTATTTTATTTCTCACGCTCACTGATTATTGTTTCTGAAATAAATGCAATTGTTGTTTTGGTCTCTGTACTGTAAATAGCGCTTTACGTGTCTGTCGTGTAAAATGTGTATAGATCAGAATACCAGATGGATTCCTGCTCCATGTAGCTTTCCTTAATGAGTCATTAGTATGATGTTCCTCAAACTCTCAATGAATTATAGTAGTTTTATGATCTACACAGCTTTACTTCTCTAGTCATTAAATTGGATTGTATAATAATTATGGTTTAATTTCTTCTCAAACAGCCTCAGTGTTGTGTCTCTCTGAAATCTGTTTGTGTGTTGCAGTGGCAGTGAGGATGCTCTCTCTAATGAAGATTGTGAGAATGTGTATCACCTGGTTTACTCCGCTCACAGGCCCGTAGCTGTGGCTGCAGGAGAGTTCCTCCATCGGAAGTGAGAAAGCATTTAATTTTTCTTCTTTTTTTCTGTGGTTGTAATTCCAGTTTGGCTTCGTGCCCTGATGTTAGTGTGTAGGTGGTTATGAAACTGGGTGCTCAGTGATGGAGGTTGTTTGTTGTTCACCTGCAGGCTGTTTAGTCGACACGACCCGCAGGCGGAGGAGGCTCTGGCTAAACGGCGTGGCAGGAACAGCCCTAATGGCAATCTCATCAGAATGCTGGTGCTTTTCTTTCTCGAGAGTGAGGTGAGAGCTGTGATCTATAAAGTGCATCAGGCCTAAAAATGCTCCCTTATATTACATTCTGAACAAATATGCACAATACTTTCATTCCTGTATTAATTTAATCACCACAAGAGACGGGGGGGGGGTTTCTTTTCTTTTGTTTGTTAATTTAAATATTTTATATGAAGTATTTAATGTATATAACAAACATCTTTATTGTGGGAAATGTCTGTGTTATCCAGATAAACGGATATAAAGACGGTCAGACTGTGTTCAGTGGAACCACACGGCGGCTTCAATTACTTTTATAAATTTCTATAAACGTAGTAAAATTGTGTGTTTGTGCAGAAATCGGTCAGAAAAAATAAAAATAAACGTTGGTGAAAGGTAGCTGTGATGATACACAGGGTACAGATGTGAGATTTAAAGACTGTACTTTCTATTTTCATTGAAACATTTTTTCTCTTCCGTGTTCAGCTTCATGAGCATGCAGCGTATCTGGTGGACAGTCTGTGGGACAGTTCTCAGGAGCTGCTGAAGGACTGGGATTGTATGATTGAGCTGCTGCTGGAGGAACCAGGACAGGGAGAGGAGGGTAACAGCACTGACTGCGCGCGCACACACACACACACACACAAACACACAGAAACACAGAACTCGGTCATCATTGTGTGTGTGTGTGTGTGTGTGTGTGTGTGTGTGTGTGTGTGGTTTCAGTGCTAGGAGACAGACATGAGAGCGCTCTGATCGAGTTAATGGTGTGCACCATCAGACAGGCAGCTGAAGCTCACCCTCCTGTGGGCCGGGGAACGGGGAAGAGGGTACACACTTTTGCAGTGGCATTCTAATGTGCTGACATTGTGTTGCTGGATTTTCATGTGATGCTGATGTGATGTTTTGCTGTGACTCGTCAGGTTCTCACTGCTAAAGAAAAGAAAACCCAGATTGATGATAAGAATAAACTAACGGAGCACTTCATCATCGCACTGCCCATGCTGCTGTCAAAGGTGTGCTTCCTCATACTGTGGGGAAAAGGAATGAGTATTTCAGATCTCTAACCTGTTCACAAATGCTTACTGTGTTATTAGTATACTTACCAGGCAAAAGTATTTGCACCCTGACCATCACACTTGTATGTAAAATGTTTAAAAATCTGGACGAGCACACAGTGGTAAAGAACTGTTTCCCTTTACTGGAACTAAGAGGTCAGAACACTGTTCCAGCAAGAACATGCTCCTGTACACAAGGAGCTCTTTGAACAGTGTGTGAAATTTGGAGTGGAAGAACTCGAGTGTCCTGCACAGAGCTTTGAGATGAACTGGAACACTGAACCCCAGACCTCCTCACCAACATCAGTGTCTGATCTCACTCTAATGCTCTTGTGGAAAGCCTTCCCAGAAGAGTAGATCTTCTAATACCAGCGAAAGAGAATAAATCTAGAATGAGATGTTCACATGGTCAGAGGTGCACATACTTTTGGCTTGACATGTTTAAGCATCAACGCATGTAGAATATTTTCCAGTGATCAAGTCACAGCAGATATTTCATTCAAATGTATTTTTACTAAATCCACAAAATATAATTTTATTATAACAATAGTAATATTTTGGCACGTAGGTTTATAGACTCATGATGTTTCCTGTCTCTGTCTCTGTGCAGTATCAGGCGGATGCTGAGAAAGTGGCTAACCTCCTGCAGATCCCTCAGTTTTTTGACCTGGAGGTGTACAGCTCTGGCCGAATGGAAAAGGTTTAGCATACCGTTTTATTGAAATAGTCTGAGCTGCATGGAGCAGATTCACTGTACACTTCAAACCACACATTCTACACATTCTGTTTTTTATTTTCATTGTGTTTTTAATGTAACATTTTCTCCTTTGACAAAAGCTGTGGTGTTCTGTCCTTACATCACTAGTGTTATTATTAGCTTACAGCAGGAGTTACATGACTGCCTGAGTTTGCCGAGTTTCTTTAAGGTTTAAAGAACCTGCAGGTTTCTGAATATCATCCATCCACACTGGCTTATTCTCCAGCATTGAAGTGCAAATTTAAACATCACTACGTACGAGTTGTTGATTGAAGTTTTTCCAAAAGGGATTTCATATGCATTGTGTTCAAATAAACTGTGTTCTTCAGCACCTAGATGCTCTGTTGAAGCAGATCAAGCTGGTGGTGGAGAAGCACACAGAGACTGAGGTTTTAGAGGCTTGCAGTAAGACGTACAGTATCCTGTGTAGTGAGGAGTACACCATCATGAACCGTGTAGACATCGCTCGCAGTCAGCTCATTGACGAGCTCTCTGACCGATTCAACCACTCTGTGGAGGACCTTCTGCAGGAGGTGAGCTCAAAGACACACAGGAACGTTTCTCTACAACATTGTTTTATAGGTGCATCATTTAATCTGAAATATAGGAGATGGTTTTAAAAAGTTTGGAGACTAATGGTGTAACTGGTGCTCTTCTGACCCACGTCTGCGATTTCATCACGAACAGAGAGTTAATACAAAGAGCAAACGTGAAATTCTGCGTGAAACTGGGCAAATCTGTCACAGAGACGTCGGACGTGAAGTACATTTGACATACTACGACGCTGCAACGAGTCGCTCGGGGTGCTTTGAGCGGCACGCTCGCTTCAAGAGAGGAGAACATTACTGGAAGACAATGAGAGATCAGGAAGACCTTCAACAAACTCAACCTTATGCAGCAATTCGTGCATGATGATCGTCGGAGAACAATCCACACAATCTCACTTCTCCACCCACCCTACTCGCCAGATTTGAGTCATGTGGACTTTCCGAAGATGAAGATTCAGCTCTGCATTTTGACACGGATGTAAAGATCTGGAGCGAATCAAGGAAGAAGACTACCAGGACACGTTCCTGAAGAACATAGGAGGCGCTGTATTGCTCTGCAAGGAGACTTTTGAAGTGTGATCGTGTGAAAACGTAAATAAATAAAGTACTTTCTTGTAAACAGAGCGACTCTCCAAACTTTTTAAAACCACCTCAAATAAGTAGATGTTTACAACTTAATCCTGCAGGATATACACCTTCGACCATGCAAGAGTTGAATGTGCACTGTATATATTAACCCCCTCCTCTCCTCTTTTATATTCTCCTCTCTTCTCCCCCCATTCCTGTGTGCCTGTCAGCTCACCTCCTACTCTCTTGTTCTCTGTTCTCCTGTTCTCTATCTCTGTGTGCTGAAGGAAAGGAACTCAGTTCAGTACCAGTACCTGGTTAAAGTACTCACTCGTTAAAGTAAAGAGTAGATGTGTGTGTGATGATTGTGATCACACCAATTCACTGTGTTCTAAATGCTGATGTAGATCTAATGGTGATGGCATATGAGGAGATATTAAATATATTACTTATTGTATTATAAAGTTAAACTCTTTGCTGTTGTCTCAGGGGGATGAAGCTGATGATGATGATATCTACAGTGTTCTCTCATCCCTAAAGAAACTCACTGCTTTCCATAAGTAAGGCACCTTCTTTTAAAAAGAGTTTCTCAGTTTGTGTCATTTTATCCAGAATGCATTAACCCTTCTTTCATACTTCCTGCTCAGTGCTCATGACTTAACTAAATGGGACCTGTTTAAAAACTGCTACCGGCTGTTGAAGATGGGGATAGAGCAGGGCTCCATGCCCGAGCAGGTACGGGACTGTCCCTCTCTGGTTCTGCACAGAGATGATGATGATCTGGATGCGTCAGTGTAATGATGGAGGTTCTCTGTGTTTAGATTGCAGTGCAGGCTCTTCAGTGTTCTCATTACTCCATTCTATGGCAGCTTGTTCGCATCACTGAGGGTTCTCCATCCAAGGTACACTAATCATACCAGGTAGCTACTGATGTGCTTAAGATGGGTACTAAACATGCAGCTGTGTGTTCTGGTCTTCCTTAGGATGACCTGCTCGCACTGAGAAGAGTGGTGAAGTCGTTCTTGGCCGTGTGTCAGCAGTGTCTGTCGAACGTGAACACTCCTGTGAAAGAGCAGGTGAGAGGAACTCAGGAGGTTTTACCATGTTATTTCACAGTGCTTTGGACTTGTGGATTGTGATTGGTCAGAAGGTGTTGATGAATGTTCTGTAACAGCAGCTCTGGCAGTATTGAATGTGTTTCTATAGTTACAGCACGTTCACAGCGTTTGTGTGTTTATAGGCGTTCATGCTGCTGTGTGACCTGCTGATGATCTTCAGTCACCAGCTGACCACAGGGAGCAGAGAAGCCCTGCAGCCGCTGGTGTTTAATCCCGACAACACACTCCAGAGTGAACTGCTCAGCTTTGTTCTTGATCATGTCTTTATCGACCAGGATGATGAGAACCAGAGCATGGGTGTGTGTCCTGTCCTCTTCCTGACCTCCTCGATCATGCTGGCACACACACACACACACACACACACACACACACAGTAGAGATACTAACCCACACTAATACTTACAGTGGTATAAGAGGAATAAAACACACAGCAATGTGTGAGAAATTCTGCACTATCACACCAAATACTAGTCACAACCTTAACTGTGTGCGTGTGTGTATGTATTAGAGGGTGACGAGGAAGATGAAGCTAATAAAATTGAGGCTTTACACAAGAGGAGGAATCTGCTTGCTGCTTTCAGTAAGTTAATTATATACGACATTGTGGACATGCCCGCAGCAGCAGACATCTTTAAACATTATATGAAGGTACAGTATTGTTCCTCGTTATATATGTTTTAAAACTGTTTACTGGCTGCTGAGATTCTTCATCAATCTTGTGGACTTCTCTTCTTCAGTATTATAATGATTATGGTGACATCATTAAGGAGACTCTGAGTAAAACCAGACAGACAGATAAGATCCAGTGTGCCAAAACTCTTATTCTCAGTTTGCAGCAGGTGAGTTATTCAACTCTTTTTGTGTTGTTAAATGTGCAGTTTTTTTTATAATGCAGGTTCCACAATGTGGTATCTCCCTATATCAGTGGGGTAACTCACTAATGACCCCACTGCAGTGGGCCTACATGTCTCTCTCTTGTCCTAATTACAGTTCATTTCTTTTTTGTCTGCGTTCAGCTCTTTAATGAGCTGGTTCAGGATCAGGGGCCAAATTTGGACAGAACCTCTTCCCATGTGAGCGGCATTAAAGAGCTGGCTCGCCGTTTCGCTCTGACATTCGGACTGGACCAAATCAAGACCAGAGAGGCTGTAGCGACGTTGCACAAGTCAGCAGATCTGGATCCTCAAGACTCCTTTATTTTGAAATATTCCTCTTAAAGTCAGGGTTTTCTAGGTATGTGTTCTAAAGAGTGTGCTTGTGTGTGATGTTTCAGGGATGGGATCGACTTTGCGTTCAAGTTTCCGAACCCTAAAGGAGCGGAGTATCCTCCACCCAATCTGGCTTTCCTGGAAGTGCTGTGTGAATTCTCCTCGAAACTCCTCCGTCAGGATAAAAAGACTGTGTAAGTTTGAACACCAGTAATGATTTTTGTGTGTGGGGGGGTGTAGTGATTGAGTTTTCACGGTGTTGTTGTTTGTTACAGCCACTCATACCTGGAGAAGTTCATGACTGAATATATGATGGAGAGGAGGGAGGACGTATGGTTGCCGCTAATTGCCTACAGGAACTCTCTGCTAACAGGAGGTGATGAGGATCGCATGTCTGTGACGACAGGAAGCACCACGAGCCGAGCCAGCACCGTACGCAGCAAGAGGGGTCGACCGCCGCTACACAAGAAACGCACTGACCGTGAGAAACCACTGTATAAAACATCTGTCCACATGAATACTCTTTCATCTGTGCTAAATTATTATACAAAATTAATCCATCTTTATTCATGTACACGGAGCTCCATCACACAGTGTCACAGAACACATAAAGTGCATCGTATACAACTGCGTGCAAACGGACAACACAAAACAGTGTAGGACAGATACACAAAACACATAATAGGACCAACTAATAAACTGACTTTAAAATGTGTTTTACAGTACAATGTGCAAAAGTGAGAACTTGTAAACATAAACACAAAGTGGTGTGAAAACAGCATGTAAACAGTATAATATGATTATAATATAATATTGGTTGTGCTGAAGACATGGAATTAATTAAAATAAGTAGTGTGTGTGTGTGTGTGTGTGTGTGTGTGTGTGTGTGTGTGTGTGTGAGTTCAGGTTGTAACAGTTCAGTAACACAGTTGCGCAGTGAGTGAGCTCTCGATGGTCCATCTGTTGAACATGGTCAGGATGGGGGGAGGGAGATGGGCTTTCCTCAGTGCTGCTGGAGCTGATGTTGAGTAACCAGGTGAAGTTCTCTGCCATATGAGCAACAAGGAATTTGGTGCTCTTGATGATCTCCACGGAGGATCAGTTGAGATTGGTTATTTTGTGCTCTCCTAAAGTCAACAACTATCTCTTTTGTTTTGTCAATGTTCAGAGACAAGTTGTTGCTCTACACTAGACTTTTAGCTGTTCCACCTCCTCTCTGTATGCTGACGCATCATTTTTACTGATGAAACCCAACACGGTCAAGTCATCGGTGAACTTGATGATGTGGTTTTAGCTGTGCATTGCTACACAGTTGTGAGTCAGCAGAGTGAACAGCAGTGGGCTAAGCACACAGCCCTGAGGAGCCCCAGTGTTTAGTGTGGTGGTGCTGGAGATGTTGTTCCTGATCGACTGATTGAGGTCTCCCGGTCAGGAAGTCCAGGATCGAGTTGCAGAGGGAGGTGTTCAGGCCCAGTAGGCTCAACTTCTCAATCAGGTGCTGAGGGATGATCGTGTAGTCCTGAGTCAGTGTAGCAGACTGTTGCTATTAACTACAGTCCAAATCCAAATCCTCAGAGTTCCTGTTTTTACTCCGGAATTTCATGGAACCACCCAAGGACTTGATGTGAAACATCACCAGCTGCACAGAGTCGCCTTCAATCGAAGAGAACATCATCCAGAGGCAGACCAGGACAAAGTGGGAAGATCCAAGGAGAGGAGAGGAGCAGGAACAGTGGTCACTAGTACCTCAGGATCATGTTTACAGAGAGAGCAGAGAGGAGAGGAGAGGGAGGGAGAGAGAGGCAGAAGACTGTCGACGACTTCTGCACGGGGACGATGGTCGTTGTGTCAAGGCACGTTGGAGCAACGACGCTGCTCAGGAAGATGTTAAAGATGTCGGTGAAGACATCTGCTAGCTGTTCTGCATATTCCCTAAGCACTCTGCCAGGAACGTTGTCTGGTCCAGCAGACTTTCGTAGGTTAACTTTGCCCTCACTTCAGCTGTGTTAGACAGAGCACCTGCTTACTGGGAGGAGGGGTGGTCTTCCTCACCGCCATGCTGTTCACCTCAAACCGGGCGTCGAAGTCGTTCAGCGCATCTGGGAGGGAGGTGTTGTAATTCTTGTAAACCTTGTAGTTCGTGATCGCCTGGATGTCCTGCCTGGAAGTGAATGTTTGTTCTTGGACTTTACTGTTGTTTGTTCTTGGAGCTCACTTTATTATTTTGTCTATGAACACAAAGCCCTGCCCCTGAACACCTGTAGTACGGTTTAGCTTGCTAGCTTTCATTAGAAAGAAGTTCCCTGAACATCTTACACTATACACATGCACGATTCAGTTCAAAATGATTTAGGATGTTCTCTAGCAAAGTAACTGTTCTTTTTTGTTTGTTATAACCTCTTGAATTACAGAGCTGATGAATCTACTGCGTAAAGAAAACCGTAAAAATTATTTATAGAGACCGGTTCCGAGCACAGGTGTTGCCTCTGTGTCCATCTCAATCACCACTAACAAATCACTCCATCTTTATTTACTTCAATGTGTACATAATTTTGTGTGTGTGTGTGTGTGTGTGTGTGTGTGTGTGTGTGTGTGTGTGTGTGTGTGTGTGTGTGTGTGTGTGTGTGTAGCAGCAGACGAGACCGTTGATGGATCATGGGTGATTCGTAACGACACTATTCAGACTCCCGGGGGTCTGCAGACCCCGCAGCTCACATCCACGGTGTTGAGGGAGAACCCCCGCCAAGCAGCAGAACACGTCCCTGACCAGGACTCCTCTGAGCCTGGTTCTGAACCTGACTACATTCACAAGTACATACCTGCACTAAACACACACACACACACACACACACACACACACACACACACTTGAATTATTATTAAAGCATTACGATTTGTGTGTGTGTGTGTGTGTGTGTGTGTGTGTGTGTGTGTGTGTGTCAGTTCACAGATGCAGATGTCATGGCTGGACCAGCAGAAGATGGAGGAGGTGAACAGGAAAGAGAGAGGAGGAATGAACTACATGAAGGCACGAAGTGGAGGAGTGCGGCAGCAAGTGTGAGTGCAGTTCGATCTTCAACTCCGTGTGTAGGACCATGGTGAAAAATGAACATGTAAACCACACTGTGTGCTGGAGAGGAGCTGGACTCAGGTGTTCTGGTGTTCAAGCTTTAACTCGCACCTCTGTGTGCTTCGTTTCAGACGGGGTTTAATGGAGGATGATGCCGAACCCATCTTCGAGGACGTAATGATGTCATCACGTGGACAGTTGGAGGACATGAATGAGGAATTTGAGGACACCATGGTGATTGATCTGGTGAGAGATTTCATCATCAGCTCTTTGATGTAGGCAGACTTGGAAATGAGCTTCTCATATATGATTTTTTTTTTTTTTTTTATGTAATATTTCAATCTCAGCCTCCATCAAGAAACAGACGAGAGCGAGCCGAACTCAGACCGGACTTTTTTGACTCTACAGCAATTATAGAAGATGATTCAGTGAGTATTTTAGTAAACTACATTGGAATATTTATTAGCTGAAAAATGAGCTGTTTAGTGGCATATTTAATCCTAATATCTGACACATTATGGACATGGTGATTTTCCCCTCAGTGTGGATTTGCAGTTTACCCCTGGAGTTCTCTCATAATGGATTAATCAGTAATCTTTTATTTCCTACATTCACAGGGTTTCGGTATGCAGATGTTTTGAAGCAAATGTGTACATTTTGGTGGAGAATCACAACCAGCGATGCTGTTCTTCAGTCACACAAAGCCGACGTCTTTTATCAAAATCACAAGTTCATCAATACTTTCAAGCAAAAAAGACTGAGATGCTTTTCTCTGATCCACTCCCACGTATTTTCACACAGATGATCGTCCTGATCGTGTTGGTGAAAAGCGCTGTGTTGATGTCCATCTGGTTTTCATTTACTTGTAACATCAGGTTGTTTTTTTTTGTCCCCATAAATTTTTGATTTTTAATTCAAATCCTTTGTGTATTTTAAGAGTTTAGATGAGACTGTGTGAAACACTTGTGTACATACTGTATCTTTTTGTGTATGATCAGTGTTCTCATGTGGAGCCACACACACACACACAGGGGGAATGTGGAACATGCCAGGTCCAGACTGCAGTGTTTAAACTCGAACTGCTCCTTTTTCCTTCGTTCAGGATGTAAACAAGTCACCACTTTACATTTTAGTACATTTATTTTGTATTTTCTCTTTCTGGGTAAAAATTTTAGATTAAATGAAACTTTGTGTCTCGTGTCCCCGCAGTAGCACGTTTACGCTCCTGTGTGTTACAGAGACTCGGTGTGAAAACAGACTAAGATTCATTCAGTCTCATGTCAATACAGAGTCAGACGCCTGGTTAGGACCGTGCCTATAGATCACACTACATCTCTCTCTCTCTCTTATATATACACACACACACACACACACACACACACACACACACACTCTTGTGTGCATCACACATTCATTCCACATTTTTACCTTTAAAGGTATTTAAAAGGTATTTTTATTTCAGTAAATTTGCCACAAAATTGTAGGGTTTTTTTTTTGCCTCCATGTTTTGTTTTTTTTTTTTTCATGTCTCCAGACTTCAGCGTAAATTGTTCACATCCAGATGAAACTCTAATGTACACCGTTTTTAATTTAGTTCCAAATAAGTTCATGTTTGGTGAGATGTAGAAACTGTGCATTAAGAAGAAAATTCAGTGGGTTTTTACTGTTCAGGGTCAAAACCTGGTTCATATTTTCAGGACATTGTTCTGACATCTTGCTTGGAGTATTGACTGAATAGATTTTATGTAGAAATCTACATTTTGTTTCAGTGTTGTTAAGTAAAAACAAATACATTTTAATAAAATGATTATTCATAAAATGCTCCGCTCTGGATTTTTAATCAGAAAACTAAGAACTGGAGAGAGAATGAAAAAATAATCTGCAGGAATGTTCTGTTTTGGACAAAAGATTTACAAACACAAATATGTAAGTGAGAGAAACACACCTCAGATACACTTCAGGTGTGAATTGGTGCTGGAAAAATCCACATCAGAAGACGTGTTTGAAGGTTAGGGAGTGTTTTCTCATCAGTAGGAGGCGCTATGCTATTCCATGATCCTGACTGGGGCAAGTGTCAGTGTGGAGTTTTACAGGTTCTGTGTTCATGTTGGTACTCTTCAGGTTCACTGGTTTCCGTCCCTCATTGTGTGTGTGCGCGCGCGCGTGTGTGTGTGAGAGAGAGGAAATAATTTACTTTAATTGTATAATTTGGAAATTGGAAAGTGTTTTGGCTGAGCGGTAATTAATGTTTGATGTGTGTACGTCACTGCTGGGGGAGGGGGAGAGGGGGGAGGGGCAGATGGGGAGGGAGGGGTATCACTGAGGCCCCGCCCGTTTCGTGTTAATGTAACCATGGGAAACCGGTCGGTCGCGAAAGTCGGCTCTGTGCTCGCGAGAGCTGCAGTGAGTTCTCGCGAGACTGGGCCACAGCGCCCCCTCCCTGTGCTATGCGGAGAGAGAAGGGAGGAGAAGCGCTTAGCGTTAGCAGCTTTTCAAACACAAACACATTTCTGAGTCTCTGGATCGGATTTTCTCCCGCAGGAGTTTGGACGCGGCCCGGGGACGCTTTTACGCTCCTTTTCCCCGGATTGAGTGCGTGATTGCGGCAGGAAAAAGCGGGAGCCGAGGGAAAGGAGCTGAGGGAAGAAAGCGGCCTGTTTTGTTCCTGATCTCGGAGCCGCAGTTCGCTCGCGCGCCCGGTTCTGTACATCTCCCCGTTTTTTTGTTTTGTTTCCTTCTGCCCTCACAGGGTGCCGGTGCGCGCTGTGATTCGGTCCGCGGTGCTGCTGCTTACTGAGCGGAACCGATTTTCGGCGTTTCGGGAGAACTTGGAGGAGAAGCGGCCTGGTTTGTTTTTGCAACAGCGGCGCCATGAACAATAACACACACCGCGCTTAACGGCTTCATCCGCCTCCGCTCCACGGTGTGTTCCGCACAGACCTCAGCTGGACTGCGGGGAGTCTCCCGGAGCGCGTGTGTGTGTGTGTGTGAATCTGTTTACAGGACCAGGAGGTGGTGTGGGTTCGGAGCTCCGGTTCTGCTTCACCGTGTGACTTCCTGCGCGGTGTGTAGGCGCGCGCGCTCTCTCCGCTCCTCACCGCGGATGTGTGTGTGGTGTATTTGGGACGCAGACGGAGCGCGTGCACGATATTTCCCTGGGATGAGGATCATTTGTGGCTGTTTCCTGCCATGGAAGCGGGAGCGCGCGTGCACGGCGTAACGGCGGCGGACGCGCTGTGTGTGGAGGAGACACGCCGCATCACGCCGCACGTCTGAACTGTTCGCGTCGGACCGAGCGTGTACACGTGCATTTAACTCAGGGATCGTGCACTGCGCGATTATTCACACTGAGCTCATCAACAGTGTCACGTCACGTCACTGACTGTGTGTGTGTGTGTGTGTGTGTGTGTGTGTGTGTGTGTGTGTCCGGATCCTGACCCCCCCTCCCCTCTCCCTCCTGTGCGGACATGAACCCGGTAAACGCCACGGCTCTGTTCGTGTCCGCGTGCCGCTCGGTGCTGCTGTGCGACCCCCAGGACCCTCAGGCTCTGTCTGAGCTCCACAGACTGCTGCCATTCTTCAGACAGTCTCTGTCCTGCCTGGTGTGCGGTACGTGTCCACTTCCGGTCTCTGCTCCGCTCTTTCATCTAACACCGCCGACCACTGCACGCGCCCTGTCTACAAATCACTGCACGTCTGTCTGTGTGCGCATGTGTCTGTATCTGTGTTTGTGTGTGTATCCATGTGTGTCTGTGTGCATGTGTGTGTGTGTATGCATGTGTGTCTCTGTGTGCGTGTCTTTGTGTGTGCGCGTGTGATCCGATGTTTGTTGTGTGATCTGATGTGATTAGACTACAGAGTAAATGAAGTGGAGCAGCAGCCTGTTGGAGTTGGTGTGGGGATTATTGCACCACAGCGCCCTCTATTGGTGGCCCCATGCAGCTGCTGCACTCTGTTCTACAGTAGAGAGATTTCTCTCCAGATTCTGTGTCATTTTTGTCTCGTGTGTTTCTCCTGCAGGGAATCTGCTCCAGAATCCGATCGCTCCGACCAACTCCTCGTGCCAGCATTATGTCTGCAAAGCGTGCAAGGGGAAGAAGATGATGATGAAGCCGTCGTGCAGTTGGTGTAAAGACTACGAGCAGTTTGAGGAGAACAGGCAACTGTGTATTCTGGTGGACTGCTACAGGAAGTTGTGTGAATACATCGCAGGTTCTCCTCTCGCCAAGCTTATTTCCAGTGAAGTGGGCGGAGATCCCGACATTCTGGCTCTGCTTAATGAGGGTCTCTCATCTGAGCACACAGGAGGAGACGAGGGTTTCCTTCTAAACCTGCCGCAGCGCTCTCCCGATCCCTCGAGCTCGAACACTCCTCCTGAAGATCTCCAGTCCCTGTGTTTGACTGAGATCAAGCAGCAGCCGCCGAGCCCGCTGGGAGTAAACGGTCTTCGGGACTGTAACGGGCTGAGCAACATGGACGAGCTGACGAGCGGCTTGCCCTCGCCACACACCAGCGTCTCGGTGGAGGTCGGCAGCGAGATGGTGAAGCAGGAAGACTTCAGCAGTGAGATTCCGGTGTGTGAAGTCGTGGCAGCGGCCGAAGAAGAGCTCTGTCACCCCAGCATGGATATGTGTGAGTTTGGAGAGGATATTAAACATGCAGGTGGAACTCTCTTACTGAGCGTGGAGGAGGTGCTAAGGACTCTGGAGCCCGATCCCATTCCTCAGGTGGGGTGTTCCACTATTCTCCAGCCAAGCCTCAGTGCTTCAGGGAATATAAATGGACCCTTTGGATGTTCTGCTGCCTCGGCTGACTCTTCCCGACCGCTTCCCTCGCTTCCCCTCGACTCTGCAGGGGTGTTAGTTCCTCAGCATCCTCATCACAACCCACAGCCTTCCTCTGGAATTTCCTGTTCCGCTGTAACTCCGAAAGTTCCACGCTCTAACCGCAAGCGCTCACGCTCTGAGAGTGACAGTGAGAAGATCCAGCCCCTGCCTATCTCCACCATCATCAGAGGGCCGGCTCTTGGTGCCTCGGTCCCCGTTACTATAAAGTGTGAACCTAAAGCTCTGACGCTCACCACACCCAACATGACCGCCGTCCTGAACGGTGGAGGACTTCCCAAAGTGGGCAAAGCTCTGATCGTGCCCAATAAACCCGTCAAGAAGAGCATTGAGCAGCACGGACCCAAAAAGGCGTATGCCAAGTCCAAACAGAGCGCCCCGAAAACGAAAGACAAGACGAAAGAGCGACTGGTGAGTAATCCTCTGGTGCCGGGGAGTCCCACCAAGGTGGTGTACAAGAAAGTGCAGGAGAAGAAGGGCTGTAAATGTGGCAGGGCCACCCAAAACCCAAGTGTTCTTACATGTCGGGGTCAGCGCTGCCCCTGCTACTCCAACCGCAAGGCCTGTCTGGACTGCATATGCCGCGGCTGCCAGAACTCCTACATGGCCAACGGCGAGAAGAAACTGGAAGCGTTCGCGGTGCCGGAGAAAGCCCTGGAGCAGACGAGGCTCACGCTGGGCATCAACCTCACCAGCATCGCCATGAAGAACCCTGGCGGCGGCGGGACCCCCGGTGCGCTGAACGTCACCTCGGCGGCAGGTTCGCCAATGGCCTCGTTCCTGTCGGCCGGGCCTCACGAGGACGAGGCGTTGGACATGAGGTTTGACTGTTGAGCCGCGCACAAAGCTCTTATCGTCGTGAGAACCCTTATTCCTTATTCCAGCCCGGCTCGCTCACGTTCCCGAGACGAGCCAGCGGAGTCGTCAATAAGGCAGCTACTGTGATTCTGTTCCAGTTCATGTTATTGAATTAGACGTTGCTGAAGCCTGTGCCTATAAATCACTTGTAACATTTTTCTTTTTTTTATTATTTTATTGTCTTACACACTATTGTGACTCGAGAGTCATGTTACTGTAAGCGGATGGAATTCTGTTGTTTTTTTCCATTTCAGTACAAGTGATCTATACAGCATGAACTTTAGCAAGCAGATGCCTGACCTCGTTGTTGAGGGTCATGTTATGTGGATTTGTGGATGATTTTCAGTTTGTAGGCTAGAAGACGAGACCTGTTGGATGAAATGGTACCTGCTACGTCAGTAGAGACTGGTTGTATTTATAAGCTTTTTTGTACACCGACTTATGAAACCCGATTTCAAATGACATTTTATGATATTTTTTAAGTTACATTAACAACATTTGCAGTATTTATTGGGCATCACTTAACATAGATCACAGGCCAGCTAGGGCTTCATCAGGATTTCTACAGATGCAATTCACTGAGATGCAGTATGTTCGGTTTCTGTCTAAATTATGTTGCAGTCCTGTTTGTGCTAGTTTTTGCTGTCTATAAAACTTTTTTTTTTCTTTTTGGGCATTTAAATACCTGTAATATAAATGTAACATATTTCCACACAAAAAATCAAAACCCGAGTCTTGTCTTTGTTCTCTTTCTTCAAATGAATGAAAAGGAGTGTAAAGGAGTATAAATTCCCCTGAAAGAGTTTTCCCTTTCCTTAAGGTTTGATGTTTGTGTGTAACACCACGAGAGGGCAGCAGAGAGTCGGGGGCAGGCATGCTCACAATTGAAGGTGAGCGCGGACACGTCACCATTTCTTGAATCCAGGTGAAGAATCAAATATTTATTCCAGATTAATTTCTATGACGAGGCATTTTATTTACAGTGCCCTTTCCTGTACACACATTACAAACCTGAGTGTAGAGTCGAGCTTTTTTATTTGACAGAAAGAACGCCTCTGCTTGTTCTACTTTTACTTATGCACATGTGGAACATCTGGTTTGTGGCTGCAGGCATGTGAGGGAGCAGAACCCGTAACATTGACCCTGATGTTTACCTCCTGACCTCAGTTCGTTTTACTCTGCAGCTTGTTTTGCAGGGTGAGAGATTGAGCATGCTCACTTCTCCCACGTCAACACAGGCCTGAGGGAACTGAGTCACGGGGGAAAGTCCCTCATGCAACGTACACAGTTTTATTGTCCAGTATTTATGATGAAGTTACATGTAAAACCTTGCGGACTCTCGCAAACTCAACAGATTACATTCTTAAACAACGAAAACATTTCTTTTCCTGATGTTGTGCAACCGATTCCTTTCACAGTCCAGGATCTTTTACCCAAAACTCAAACTCCAGACGTCCCAGAGACTTTATTCAGGGTCACATTTCATTAAAAAGGATGAATAAATGTACAGAGCTGATTCTCAGGTTTGACTTGTACACATTCTGATTAATTTTCATGATTCTGTTTTTATTCAATCATAAATTACATGAACATCAAAGCAGTGATGAAGCTGAAAGTTCATGACAAACTCATTTATAAAAAAAAAAAAAAACAGTTTGAACATGAAGAAAAAAAGATTATCCAGAACTTTCCTCATGTCTTTGTTTTGCTTCTGAATTCAACAGAAAAAACTGTACAGATCGACGACACGCTGCTGTGATGAAACACCACCAGTGATGTTGCTGCTGAATCAAACCTCAGTGTGGTTCCTCAGTCTGCTGTGAAATATCGTCTGGTACTTGCAGGTTTCAATGTGAAGATACGGAGTAGAAATTTTTTTCTGTCTGCAGGACACAAAACGTCAGTTGTCTCAGTGAGCTGAGAGTGAGTTATGATCCCCAACGTCCTGCTGAGCATTTTTCTGTTCCTGCATCTCGAGCAGACTCAGCTCCATCTCTGACGCTCTGTGGGTTTCTGACTCCCTCGTGGGGTTTTTATATTTTTTTTCTAATAAAGTTAAGCCGAACTCACCCACGTCTCCGAGATCTCATCAGTGCGAGTCTGGTGAACTCACTCAGCACACATATACAGACGATTTAATCTCTCGCATCGTTCCAAAGAGATCTCAGTAAAAAAGCCGAGTCCTGTTCTGTTTCTCTGAAACAGGAGCGTGGAGAGTCTTGGACCTAGCTGACCAGAAACGCACCAAAAAAACTCGACTTCTCGTCCATTTCGATGGTGCTTACGTTACTGACGGTTACGAACAGCCGGTCTCCGCCTGCGAGCTGGAAAAGCCCCGCCTGGTAGATGGAGTAGAGGCCAAACTCAGCGTCCCGAGACCAGCAGGTCGTCCTCGCGTTCTTCATCAGGAGGATGGGCACCGGATAAGAACCCACCTTTTTATAGACATACTGAAGCATCGGCTTTCCCCGGGCCGCACCCTCGTCTTTCTCCTCTTCCTCCTCTTCTTCTATCAGCATGTGCTTGAAGTACGTCTGAGAATAAATGTAGTAGAGTCCGGCTTGCGGCACCACCAGCTCTCCGTCGTTTAGTTCCACGTTCTGGAGGAACGCCAGGCCTTTCTCGGATTCCCACGACTGGATTTTTTGGCCATACACCTTCCTGTTGGAGGCACCTACAGCGGCAGGGCCAGAGAGAGGGGGATTATGGGGTTGTGTTGGCTAGAAAAGCACCATTGTTTCATAGTTTGGCAGCAAAGACGAAAGAGATGCAAGTTTCAAAAGCCAGTTTCAAGTTCCACAGCAGCCTTTTTTTATTTCCCTCACAATCTACAGCAACTAAAATCAAACTGTGTGTTTTTGTGACAGCAGTTTATAGAACACACACACACACACACACACACATACATACAAACAAAAGAACCATGTTAGCTCTCTGAACAGAGATGATTTACAGACAACCAGTGCTGTTTACAAAACCCTGCGCTCGCCAGCATCTTCCTGATGGTGCGTCATAAACTCTGGGATTTGTGTGGACTTTGCTTCCAGAAATCTACAACCTGCTTCCTGGACCACATGATGAAACACTCGCTTTATTGTTGTATTTAATTAGAGATGGATTAGATGTGTGGAGAGAAGACAAGGTGCTCAGTGGTAAAGATGTTGGACTTTGTATCGGAAGGTTGTGAGTTTAAATCCCGCTAAGCTGGGCCCCTAAGCAAGGCCCTCAGGCCTCAACTACTCATTAAAATAACATTTTGTAATAATTGTATGTCACTGTGGAAGAAGGTGTAAATGTGTGTCTGATGTACCTCCGATCTCCCGGTCTGAGTCTGGCGTGTAACTGCCTGTAACGTGAGCAGCGATCTTGGGCCTTGGGACGGCGTCCTGGTCCTGAATCACCAACGATGGAAGAACTCGCGACACTTCATCTAGAAGAGAAAATGATTTCATCTCGTGTTTCTAAATAAATAAATGTTTCTTTTAGCATGAACACTTTAGGGCTTTGTACTGAACTCTGACCTCAACACTACAGTGAATACTACTCACACGCCACTCACATACTACTCACACGCTACTCACGCTACTCACACGCCACTCACATACTACTCACACGCTACTCAGGCTACTCACGCTACTCACACACCACTCACATACTACTCACACGCTACTCACACGCCACTCACATACTACTCACACGCTACTCACGCTACTCACACGCTACTCACACACCACTCACGCTACTCACGCTATTCACACGCTACTCACACGCCACTCACGCTACTCACACGCTACTCTCACACCACTCACATGCCACTCACGCTACTCACACGCTACTCACGCTACTCACACGCTACTCACACGCCACTCACACACACCTACTTACACACTACACACACCTACTCACACACTACACACACCTACTTACACACTACACACACCTACTCACACACTACACACACCTACTCACACACTACACACACCTACTCACACACTACACACACCTACACACACACCTACTTACACACTACACACACCTACTCACACACCACTCACGCTATTCACACGCTACTCTCACACTACTCACAGGCCACTCACGCTACTCACACGCCACTCACGCTACTCACACACTACTCACACACACCTACTTACACACTACACACACCTACTCACACACTACACACACCTACTTACACACTACACACACCTACTCACACACTACACACACCTACTCACACCTACACACACACCTACTTACACACTACACACACCTACTCACACACTACACACACCTACTCACACACTACACACACTACACACACTACACACACTACACACACCTACACACACCTACACACACACACACACTACACACACCTACACACACACACTACACACACACCTACCTGAGACAGGAAGCCTTTATCTCTTACCTTTAACTGCTGAGGAGATTTCGTCCTGGTAGCGATGTGACATCGACTGTGAAGAAACGACCCAAATATTAAACCCCACATAAATGTAAGATTTTGAGGTGAGGTGGAGGTGAGGGGAGGTGGAGGGGAGGTGGAGGTAAGTGGGAGGTGGAGGGGAGGTGGAGGTAAGTAAGAGGTGGAGGGGAGGTGGAGGTAAGTGGGAGGTGGAGGGGAGGTGGAGGTAAGTGGGAGGTGGAGGGGAGGTGGAGGTGAGGTGGAGGTAAGTGGGAGGTGGAGGGGAGGTGGAGGTAAGTGGGAGGTGGAGGGGAGGTGGAGGTAAGTGGGAGGTGGAGGGAGGTGGAGGTAAGTGGGAGGGGTGGAGGGGGAGGTGGAGGGGAGGTGGAGGTAAGTGGGAGGTGGAGGGGAGGTGGAGGTAAGTGGGAGGTGGAGGGGAGTTGGAGGTGAGGTGGAGGTAAGTGGGAGGTGGAGGTGAGGTGGAGGGGAGGTGGAGGTAAATGGGAGGTGGAGGTGAGGTGGAGGTAAGTGGGAGGTGGAGGTGAGGTGGAGGGGAGGTGGAGGTAAATGGGAGGTGGAGGTGAGGTGGAGGTAAGTGGGAGGTGGAGGTGAGGTGGAGGGGAGGTGGAGGTAAGTGGGAGGTGGAGGGGAGGTGGAGGTAAGTGGGAGGGGAGGTGAGGTGGAGGTGAGGTGGAGGTAAGTGGGAGGTGGAGGTGAGGTGGAGGGGAGGTGGAGGTAAGTGGGAGGTGGAGGTAAGTGGGAGGGGAGGTAAGTGGGAGGGGAGGTGGAGGTAAGTGGGAGGTGGAGATGAGGTGGAGGGGAGGTGGAGGTAAGTGGGAGGGGAGGTGGAGGTAAGTGGGAGGTGGAGATGAGGTGGAGGGGAGGTGGAGGTAAGTGGGAGGGGAGGTGGAGGTAAGTGGGAGGTGGAGATGAGGTGGAGGGGAGGTGGAGGTAAGTGGGAGGTGGAGGTGAGGTAGAGGTGTTTACCTTCTCGATGAGGAAGTGGAGTTGTTGTGTCACCTGCCAGCAGGGATCGTCCTTCCCCTCCGAGCTGCTCGGGTCAGAGCCTTTCAGCACCCGCAGGTTCGAGCGCATGAGACACGACACACTGCTTTTGGAAAACGTCTCCTTCATCTGTCAATAAGCGAAATATCAGTATTTCAGTGCGTGGTCTTGTGTAGTTGTGTAGTGGTGTTTGTTGTGTAGTGGTGTTTGTTTGGTGCATTTTCCTCCAAACATCTGAGCAGAAAAGTAAAAGATTTTCCCGAATGAAGTTGCAGAATATTTACTTGTCACACCTGAAGGTCGCGTCGCTTCACAGCTCCTCTGTTGTTTATTAGTAAATTCCACACTGGTACATGTTTATTAAAGCATTAATCTGTGTGTGTGGCATTTCCTCAAATGAAGAAAACAACAGAACCTTCACAGACACACACACACACACACACACACACACACACACACACACACACACACACACAAGGCTTCTAACAACAATCTGTAATACATTTACTCTGTGTGTGTGTGTGTGTGTGTGTGTGTGTGTGTGTGTGCGCGCTCTATATATATACTGTATACAGAAACCTGTATGAACAAGTCAGAACAGAAATCCTGAGAATCGGACCGATTTGTGTTTCGATTTTTTTATGTACTTTTTATTTTTCCACAACAAACCGAAAGTTTCACCGCCCGCCTGCGCGCGCGCCCCGGAGCGGGAGTGTGAGCTCGGACCCCGGCGGTGTGCAGGTCGGACCCCGGGTTGGTTCTTACCGTGCTCAGGACATTGCTGAAGTAGATGAAGGTGACGGCCACAGCGATGGTCTGCAGCAGGATGGCGGCGAGCAGCAGCAGCCCAATGTACTGCATCGTGCGCGAGCTCGACATGATGACCGACAGCGCGAGACAAAAGGCTCGAGCTCCGGTTCCTGTTCTGTACATACGAAGAGAAAAAACACCAGAGCGAAGAGGAGGAGCAGGAACATGCAACACACACACACACACACACACACACACACACACACACTTTCGGTTTGTGTGTTGGTGAAACGGGTTCAGATTTGTTTTTCTTTTTTCACGAGTGAAATTAAAAATGCTTCAGAATCATCAGCTGAGAGAAAAAACTAAACATCTTCCAAAAAAAATCAAACCTCTGGTTTATTTCACCGACGATTTTCCTCTTAAATCCCCAGAACTTTTTATTCTTTATTTCTTTATGGGTTCTGTGGTTTCTGTCTCCTGAGTTCTGTGTAAAACATTTACAAATTTCTTCAAAAATTTGTGCGATTGCTTGTGATGTTCTTCAGGTTCCTCCTCCTGATCCAGTAGCACCTTGATACAGTGCTTGCTGCAGAACCTCTCAATTCAATCCTCCTGATAAAGACCTCCATCTTCTGCACCAGTCTGACACTTTTGAGTAAAAAGGTTCCTCATGGGTTCTCACTAGTGACCCCCAGTTCAGTGACCCTTAATGTTTCTGGAGATGAAGCGAAACTGAACAGGAAACAGGTCTGAATAAAAGAATGAGGAAAAGAATCTGAACATTTACATTTGCGACATTTAGCAGACGCCCTTATCCAGAGCAACACACCAGTGGATTCTCACGCTTTAAAGGTCTAACTGGAACCTAGAGAACCACTTTATCTGTGTGAAGCTGCTTTGAGACAAAGTTCATTGTTAAAATCGCTGAAGTGAAGTGAATGAAGTAGAAGGAGACTCTGTGCTGGAGAACTGGGTTTCTGATTAAACGTAGATGCACGTCTCATGTTTCTCTCTCAAGCACAAGTACACAGAGAATCAGACTTAGAACTTTTACAAT
>JBCEWE010000653.1:92500-142500 GCA_039877035.1 Silurus lanzhouensis | reverse complement strand
CTGCTTTGAGACAATGTCTGTTGTGAAAAGCGCAATGAAGGTGGAGTAACTAAAAGGGTGACTGTTCCAAAGAAAAGCAAAATAAAGTATCTAGTTGACAAACATCTAGAAAATTAAATACATACATAAATTAATGAATGCTTGTTTCTCTAGAAGAAGAGTTTTGTTTGATTTAAATAAAGATGTATTATGTCACATTATGTCACTGTATTGCAATTATAAACATTACAATCATTCATATTAACATGTTTCTCCAGGAAAATGTGTGTGTGTGTGTGTGTGTGTGTGTGTGTGTGTGTGTGTGTGTGTGTGTGTGTGTGTGTGTGTGTGTGTGTGTGTGTGTGTGTGTGTGTGTGTTAGATTGCTTAAATAATGAAACCTGACTTAGTACTGCAGCAGTTTATTGTAAATATTTGTGTTTGCAGAAATACCGTTTGAGGAAAGTGATGATTAGATGTATATAAAAGATTTACTGATATGGAACACTGGAGTGTGAAACAGAAAATCCACAGAGCATCAAAAACATTTCAGTAACAAATTGAAAAATGTAATGGAATAAAGTTCAGTTTAAATAAGCTCAACATAATTTGCAGGAAACATCCCATAATAACCACCAGGCCCGTAACCATGCCACCAGCCTTCATCAGCCATCTCTACAACAGTGATGATGTCACCAGGGTCAAAGGTGATCTCAGTGTCATCAGCTGAGGAAAGAAAAACAATGTGTTTAGTTTTGAAATGTATTACATGACTGTGTTCTAACCCTGATTTACTGCACGCTTGTGTACCAAGAGTAATGTGAGTGTTAGATGAGCATTAAATAAGACTGGGCTAAGAGTTAAATTACCATTAGATAAGCATTAAATAAACATTGTTGAGAGTTAAATAAGCATGAGATGAGTGTTAGATGAGCGTTAAATAAGCATTAGTTGAGAGTTAGATGAATGTTTAATGAGCATTAGATGAACGTTAAGGAAATGTTATTGGGTCTTTTAAAGAAGAGATCATGTTTTTCTATATTAACCCTTTTGCACTGCACTGTAGATTTATGACAGCAGCACTCACCTGCCTGATAATCATACAGAGCTTTAGCACAGAGACCTTTAACTTCAGAAGTTCTGTCATCTTTCACCTTACACACACACACACAAAAAAAAAGTTAGACTGAGTGTCTGAGCTCCTGTCACGTTCATGATCAGGCTTTTTTTTCCATCAGTCGGTTCCTTGATAAAAAAAAAAAAAAAGGCAGTTTTGACAGCTGCTCTGTGTAATATAATAATAATAATAATAATAATAATAATAATAATAATAATAATAATAATAATAATAAAAACAATAATAAAAATAAGAATTATATTGATAATAATAATAATAAAAATAATAGTCATAAAAATGTTACTTGCCACATCATAGGATCTGTAATTTGATGGAACTGTGTCATAAATGTTTTCTTTTAGCCAGTCTTCTTCATTACACACTAAATATTTCATACACACAAGAACCACATTTCAGGCGAGTGATAAATAAATATATTTTCTACATCAATATTATTTATTATACTTCTTCTTTTTCTTCTTCCGGCTGCTCCCATTAGGGGGCGCCACAGCGGATCATCCGTCTCCATACTCCCCCTGTCCTCTACATCTGCCTCTTTCACACCAACTACCTGCATGTCTTCCCTCACCACATCCATAAACCTCCTCCTTGATCTTCCTCTTTTCCTCCTTCCTGGTGCCTCCATCCTCAGCATTCTCCTACTGATATACCCCATGTCCCTCCTCTGCACATGTCCAAACCATCTCAATCTCACCTCCCTCACCTTGTCACCGAAACGTCCTACATGCCCTGTCCCTCTAATAAACTCATTTCAAGGGTTATGTTATTAAGTTATTACTATTATTTATTATACTACAAATGATAAATCATTTAGTTACTCAGAGTTGCTCACTACCACCAACAAAAATCTATAAAAGACAGAGCTTTTCCCCTGAGCAGTGGAACTTGGTTCACATGGAACTGAAGCCAGAAGAGAACCACATTCAGTAAATAGTCCTTACTTGTGTGTATAGTACACATATGTTTTATAGACTACACTTAACAGGCAGAAAACCACCTCAGGTTCAGCTGTGATCAGTGAAGTCGAAGAATCTGAGGCCATCATGAGCACAGACTCAACATGAAAATCTCGTGGTCTTTCATTATCTTCACCTTACCAACATGGGTCTGTTATTGGGTGATGGAGAGAAACCTGATGTGGTCTTCTGCTGAGGAAGCTCATCCACCTCATGGTTTGATGTGTTTTACATCCTAGTATGCGTTTCTGTGCAGCACAGCTGTCATTATTTGAGTTAATATATTTTTTCTGGCCTCTCTATTCTTTAACCGAAGCCCCCGAAGGTTATGAGTTCAAATACCAGCACTGCGAAACAGCTGCTGCTGGGTCCTTGAGTAAGGCCCTGAACCCTCAACTGCTCAATTCTATAAATAAAATAAATCAGAGGGCTTTTCAAAAATACTGTAAATGTGCTGCTATATGATTGAATAACTGAACTGTTCCTACTCATACTGATGTTCTAACACTGTTCTTCATCATATTCTTGCCTGATTGGGCTTCAAAGGTTCTGTTAGTAAGGAGGTCCGTTGCTTTTTGACTGAAAATATCTCTGGGATTGACAGCTCGCTGTGAGATGATGGCTGCTGCAACCTGCACATGAACACACACACGCACACACACACACACACACACACACACACACACACACACACACACACACACACACACACACAAATGCAGATTTAATGTGTGTTTAATTCTACTCTCAATCACACACTGAAAACTGCAGGTGTTTCCTCACATTGGCTTCCTGAACAGATCTGGAGCTTCTAATTCCTTTCCACTTAGCAGCCTGAAGTTCTTGCTCCACCTAAATAAATCAATTACATATGTTCAGATGTCAAACACTCACTTATTCACATCACACTGAGAAGTTCATTGATTTTTTTACCGATATCTGCTGATTTATAGTTGTAGCTTCCTGCTTCTTCTCCTGCAGCCTGGAAGTCAGAAGAGAAAGATTAGTTAGATTGATTTAATAAAAAATAAAATATTATATCATTCATATTTTAAAATTTTAGAACTGTACATGACAGTTCTGAAGTCAGTTGTTGGTCCCTTAAATCTGATTCAGATTGATTAAAAACATCAGCATCATTTTCACAGCTGAGATTTATTTATCTGGATTAAAATGACCTATTTACCTGGAAATGCAGGTCTAATAAACAGCATCGTATTTAATAATATTACAAATTCCATTGCTATGCTGATGATACACAGCTGTATATTTCAGCAAAGCCAGATGAGAGAAATCAGCTTAACAATGTTGAGGAGTGTGTAAAGGACATTAGACAGTGGATGCTTGATAACTTTCTTCTTCTCAACTCAGAAAAAACAGAAGTACTTTTACTAGGACCACATGCAGCTAGAAGTGAACTTTCCGATTCCGTAGCATCTCTGGATGGTGTTTCTGTTTCAGCGTGTACAGCTGTCAAAGACCTCGGTGTGATTATTGACTCTATGTAATGTGCAAATATATATATATATATATATATATACAGTACAGACCAAAAGTTTGGAAACCCCGTTGTCCGAGCATAATTCGTTCTTGAAAATTGCTCGTATGTCCATTTGCTCGTACGTTCGAACTGATTTTCCCCATAGGAATGAATGTAAAAGTGATTTAATCCGTTACGAGATCTCATCGCTTATTTCTGCACTTAAAAAGTATTTGTAGCCTATTATAACGAACAAATACACCGCAAATTACTGTAATGTATACATCATTTAACGCTCATGTGGAAGTGGTTGATTGCGAGTGTAAGACGCGCACCACGCTCGTAAACACCATGACTGATTTTATTGGGACATTTTTCAAGATTTCTAGTGAAATAAAAATATAAAACTAAAAAAAGTTACGTTTTTGCTGCACTGAACAACGAGAGCGACCGAGTGATACGTCATCAACTAAGCGACTGATGCGATCCTCTGCCGAAAACGGGGAACCGGCAGCGTGAGTTTGCTCGTGCCTTCGAAATTTGCTCGTGAAATAGGGTAAAATTTTGCAAGCGAGTTTGCTCGTATCTTCGTTTGCTCGTACTATAGGGTTTTACTGTATATATATATATTAGCACATTACCTTTTCTTTGCTGCTGTAACACTTTTTCCCACTTTTTCCTATCTTATCTTGTGCGTTTAGTGAGATGTGGTTAGTGGGATGGTGTGATTAATGGTGATGTAATTAATGTGTTGATTTGATTAATACGGTTATATGATTAATAAGCTGAGAAAAGGATTTGTAGCGATTGGCCAGGCAGGGGGACTGAGCTGGGAAGGATGTGCTGCAAGTTAAAGCAATAAAGGATGGAGATGGAAATGTGTTGATTAGTGAGGAGAGTGTGTTGAGAAGATGGAGGGAGTATTTTGAGCATCTGATATATTAGAAAAATGAGAGAGAGAGAAGGTTGGATAGAAAGCATACAACAGGGTGGAGAGAGGAGTTGTGGTATTGTATGAGGAAGTCTGGTGTGTCAGAGAAGTATGTGAGGGTGGTACAGGACATGTATGAGGACAGTGTAACAGCAGTGAAGTGTGCAGTAGAAACGACAGACTGGTTCAAGGTGGAGGTTGGACTGCATCAAGGATCAGCTCTGAGCCCTTTCCTGTTTGCAGGAGTGATTTGTGATAGAAGAGTATTTGCAAGAGTGAAAGGGAAAGTTTATAGGACTGTGGTGAGACCTGAGATATTGTATGGTTTAGAGACAGTGGCATTGTTGGGAGTGATGAGGATGGACAGGATTAGAAATGAGTTTATTAGAGGGACACCGCATGTAGGTCGTTTTGGAGACAAGGTGAGGGAGGTGAGATTGAGATGGTTTGGACATGTGCAGAGGAGGGACATGGGGTATATCAGTAGGAGAATGCTGAGGATGGAGCCATCAGGTGGGAGAAAAAGAGGAAGGCCAAGGAGGAGGTTTATGGATGTGGTGACGGAAAAGACATGCAGGTAGATGGGTTGAAAGAGGCAGATGTAGAGGAAAGAGGGGTATGGGGATGGATGATCCGCTGTGGTGCCCACTAATGGGAGAAGCTGAAAGGAAAAGAAGAAGAAGAAGAAGAAGAAGAAGAAGAAGAAGAAGAAGTAAAAGTAGAAGAAGATGATATGATTAATAAGATGATATCTTATTAATAAGATATCATCTCTTATCTTAATATATATTAATATCTTATCTTATATTATCTTATGATGTAATTAGTAAGTGATGAGTGGATGTAATTGGTCACCTCTGCTGATTGATTTGTTTGTCTCTCTCTCTCTGTCGTCGTGCTCTCTCTGCCATCTCTCTCTCCTCCTGTTCTTTTCTCTCTTTCTCCACTCTCTGTCGTTCTTCCTCTGCTTTCTTTCGCTCCTGCTGACGACAAGTTTCTTCCTCTTTCTGATGAAGAGAACAGAGAAAGTCGAGTAAACACAATTATACCATGTTGCTCAAAATGCATTGGATCCAGAGTGCTGGTGGTGGGATTGCAAGATTGGAAGACTTGCAGTATCTCACCTTAATAGAAGATGAGATACTGCAAGTCATCTAATCTTGCAATTCCACCACCTGCCCTCTGGATCCAATCCCTTCAACTATACTTAAGACCATCTCACAAGATCTTCTGCCCTTCATCTTTACAATCATCAACGGGTCCTTAATGTCTAAGTATGTGCCAAATACTTTCAAGCAAGCAAGGGTCATTCCCATCTTGAAGAAACCTGCTCTGGATCCATCAGACATCAACAACTACAGACCGGTATCACTCCTTTCCTTTCTTTCTAAATCTCTGGAACTCGAAATCTTTTTAACCAACTGTCTGTCCATCTCTCACAGAATAATCTCCATGATCCAAACCAGTCCAGCTTCAAAGCAGCACATTCCACAGAGATCGCCTTTTTGGCTGTTTCTGAGAAACTCAATGCTGTTCGATCAACCAAGCTGTCATCTGTACTTATCTTCCTTGATTCGAATCTAGGTTTTAAAAGTCATATAAAAAAACTTGGTAATAAATTGAAATTTAATTTGATGAATTATAAACATATTAGAAATTCATTAACTATGGAAGCCTCGAATATTTATTATAATGCTATGATTGTTCCGCATCTACTGTATTGCATGTCTAGTTGGTCTCAGGCGTGCAAAACATCTTTAAAATTACTAGAATCATTATATAAAAGGGCAATAAAAATTCATGATAAAAAGCCTCGTCAGTACCATCATTGTAATGTATTGAGTAAATCAATACTCAATTTTTCTTGTATCTTCTTCTTCTTCTTCTTCTTTCGGCTGCTCCCATTAGGGGTCGCCACAGCGGATCATCCGTCTCCATACCACCCTGTCCTCTACATCTGCCTCTTTTACACCAACTACCTGCATGTCTTCCCTCACCACATCCATGAACCTCCTTCTTGGCCTTCCTCTTTTCCTCCTACCTGGTGGCTCCATCCTCAGCATTCTTCTACCAATATAATTCATGTCCCTCCTCTGCACATGTCCAAACCATCTCAATCTCGCCTCCCTCACCTTGTCACCAAAACATCCTACATGCGCTGTCCCTCTAATAAACTCATTTCTAATCTTATTCATCCTCGTCACTTCCAACGAAAACCTCAACATCTTCAGCTCTGCTACCTCCAGCTCCACCTCCTGTCTTTTACTCAATGCCACTGTCTCTAATCCATACAACATCTCAGGTCTCACCACAGTCCTATAAACTTTCCCTTTCATTTTTGCAGATACCCTACTATCACAAATCACTCCTGTCACTCTTCTCCACCCACTCCACCCTGCCTGCACTCTTTTCTTCACTTCTCTAACACACTCTCCATTACTTTGCACTGTTGACCCCAGGTACCTGAATTCCTCCACCTTCTCCAGCTCTTCTCCCTGCAACTGCACCACTCCACTGCCCTCCCTCTCATTCACACACATGTATTCTGTCTTACTCCTACTGAGTTTCATTCCCCTTCTCTCCAGCGCATATCTCCACCTCTCCAGGCTCTTCTCAAACTGCTCCCTACTCTCACAACAAATCACAATATCATCCGCAAACATCATAGTCCAGGGAGACTCCTGTCTGACCTCGTCCGTCAACCTGTCCATCACCACTGCAAACAGGAAAGGGCTCAGGGCCGATCCTTGATGCACTCCAACCTTCACCCTAAACCAGTCTGTCGTACCTACTGCACACTTCACTGCTGTCACACTGTCCTCATACATGTCCTGCACCACCCTCACATACTTCTCTGACACACCTGACTTCCTCATACAATACCACAACTCCTCTCTTGGCACCCTGTCGTAGGCCTTCTCTAAATCCACAAATACACAATGCAATTCCTTCTGTCCTTCTCAATACTTCTCCATCAACATTCTCAAAGCAAATAAGGCATCTGTGGTGCTCTTCCTTGGCATGAAACCATACTGTTGCTCACAGATGGTCACCTCTTCTCTCAGCCTGGCTTCCACTACTCTTTCCCATAACTTCATGGTGTGACTGATCAACTTAATTCCCCTGTAGTTACTGCAGGTCTGCACATCTCATTTATGCTTAAAGATCGGTACCAGCACATTCTTCTCCATTCCTCAGGCATCTCCTCACCTTCCAAAATCCTGTTAAACAATCTGGTCAAAAACTCCACTGCCATCTCTCCTAAACATCTCCACGCTTCTACCGGTATGTCATCTGGTCCAACCGACTTTCCACTCTTCATCCTCTTAATCGCTGCTCTCACTTCCTCCTTACTAATCCTATCTACATCCTGCTTCACCAACTCCACATCATCCAACCTTCTCTCTCTCTGATTTTCCTCATTCATCAGCTGCTCAAAATACTCCCTCCACCTTTTCAACACACTCTCCTCACTAGTCAACACATTTCCCTCTCCATCCTTTACTGCTCTAACTTGCAGTACATCCTTTCCAGCTCGGTCCCTCTGCCTGGCCAATCGGTACAAATCCTTTTCTCCTTCCTTAGTGTCCAACCTCTCATACAGCTCCTCATATGCCTTTTCCTTGGCTTTCGCCACATCCCTCTTAACCTGCTGCCGCATCTCCTTGTACTCCTGCCTACTTTTCTCATCACTCTGTCTATCCCACTTCTGTTTTGCCAACCTCTTTCTCCTTATGCTCTCCTGCACTTCCTCATTCCACCACCACGTCTCCTTGTCTTGCTTTCTATTTCCAGATGTCACACCAAGTACTTTTCTAGCTGCCTCCCTCATCACTCCTGCAGTAGTTGCCCAATCATCCAACACCTCCTTAACACCACTGAGCCTCTCTCTGACCTCTTCCCTGAACCTCACACTACACTCTTCCTCCTTCAGTTTCCACCACCTTATTCTTCTTTCAGTCCTCACTCTCCTCCTCTTCTTCTTTGCCTCCAGAACCATCCTACAGACCACCATCCTATGCTGTCTAGCTACACTGTCCCCTGCCAACACCTTACAGTCGCCAATCTCCTTCAGGTTGCATCTCCTGCATAGCACATAGTCCACCTGTGTGCACCTTCCTCCACTTCTATACGTCACCCTATGATCCTCCTTCTTCTTAAAATAAGTGTTCACCACTGCCATTTCCATCCTTTTAGCAAAATCTACCACCATCTGCCCTTCCACATTCCTCTCCTTAAAACCATACCTACCCATCACCTCCTCGTCACCTCTGTTCCCTTCACCTACATGCCCATTAAAGTCTGCCCCAATCACCAACCGTTCTTTCCTAGGTACACCATCTACCACTTCATCTAATTCACTCCAGAATCTTTCCTTCTCCTCCATCTCACAGCCAACTTGTGGAGCATAGGCACTGATGACATTTATCATCATCCCTTCAACTTCCACCTTCACGATCATCACCCTATCAGAAACTCTCTTCACCTCCACTACACTCTTACTGTACTCTTCCTTCAGAATCACCCCTACACCATTTCTCTTTCCATCCACACCATGATAAAACAGTTTAAATCCACCTCCAATGTTCCTGGCCTTACTCCCTTTCCACTTGGTCTCCTGAACACACAGCATATCTACCTTTCTCCTCTCCATCATATCAGCTACCTCTCTCCCTTTCCCCGTCATAGTACCGACATTTAAAGTACTAACCCTAACCTCCACTCTCCTACACTGCTCCTTTCCCTGCCGTCTCTGTAGACGTCTTCCTCCTCTCCTTCTCCTCCTTCGGCCAACAGTAGCCCAATTTCCACCGGTACCCTGTCGGCTAACGATACCTGTGGCGGTCGTTGTTAACCCGGGCCTCGACCGATCCGGTATGAAATTCTCATTTGTGATCCGCATATTTGATTTGGCGCATGTTTTACGCTGGATGCCCTTCCTAACGCAACCCTCCCCATTTACCCGGGCTTGGGACCGGCACTAAGAATGCACTGGCTTGTGCCTCCCTAATGGCTGGGTTAGGTTTTTCTTGTATAACTTCTGTTAAATTATGAAGTGGATAGTGTTTTTAGTGATTTTATTGATGTGAGTGAAATAATGTTTCCATGTATGATACTGTATGTATTTAATGACTTTTTGCAAATGTAACATCTGTCTAGGGACTGCAGGTGTAAATTAGCATTTTTTTGCTATAACCTGGCACATAACATCTCTTCTTTCTTAGACTAATGTTCTCTGTGCATTGTCCCTGATTAAGTACAAATAAACTCATTCATTCATTCATTCATTGACCTTTCAGCAGCATTCGACACAGTTAACCACAAGCCTCCCTTATCTACACTCAGGGTATCCGTGGAGTAGCATGGGAATGGTTTGCTTCCTACCTGGAAGGTCGCTCATACCAGGTAACATGGAGGGGATCCACACTTCTCGCAACCTTGGAGAAATTATGGACAATCAACTGCCCTTCTCCTCACTTGTTGCTAATGTGGCTCGTTCTTGTGGATTTCGTCTCTACAATATCTGAAAGGATTCAACCATTTCTGCATCCACAGGCTGCCCAGGTGCTTGTTAAGTCTCTTGTCATTTCGAGACTGGACTACTGCAGCTCTCTGCTGGCAGGTCTTCCCCTGAACGATATTCGTCCACTGCAAATGATTCAAAATGCAGCTACGCAACTTGTGTTCAATCTGCCCAAGTTCTCCTTCACCACCCCACTGCTTTCTCCTCCACTGGCTTCCAGTAACTGCACGTATCAGATTTAAAACACTGATGTTTGCCTACAAGGCCAAAAATGGACCAGCACCCTCTTACATCAGAGACCTCATCCCACCTCACACTGCAACACGCTGTCTGAAATCCTCCAGCACTGCTCGACTGGTACCACTTTCTCTCAGAATAAGAGGTAAGTATACTGTAAGGCTCTTCTCTGTTCTGACACCGAGGTGGTGGAATGAACTTCCCCCAGATGTCCAAAAACTGAATCCCTGACTATCTTTAAGCGACGGTTGAAGACCTACCTCTTCATGAAACACTTACATTAGAACTTACCAAGTTGTTTTGTAAAAATCAAGAGTTGTAGTCTGATTTACCCTAACTTTGTAATCTAGTGTACCAGTGCAGACTTATTTATTGCTAGAGACTTAAAGCACTTTTGTACATCACTCTGGACACAGACGTCTGCTAAAGGCCACAAATGTAAATGTCTTTAGTTCACATGTCAATCTGAAAGGAATCGTATTAAAAAATGTAACAAGGGTGTGTTTAAAGCCTGCACTGACTCACACACCGTTCTCTTACCTTTAACTGAGCCCAGAAATGTTCTCTGTCTGTTTCATTAATTTCCTCCAAAGCACTGGTTTTATAATACTTTGAACCCTGCAAAACAAACACACACACACACACACACACACACACACACACACATACACACAGATTTCATTTGTGTTTATTTCTCTCTCCATCACACTCTAAACGTTGCAGGTGTTTCCTCACATTGGCTTCATGAACAGATCTGGAGCTTCTTATTCCTTTCCACTGAGCAGCCTGAAGTTCTTGCTCCACCTAAATGAATGAATCCATTTACAGGTGTTCAGATGTCAAACACTCACTTATTCACATCACACACTAAGCACTTTATTAATTTTCTTACCGATTTCTGCTGATTTATACTTGTAGCTTCCTGCTTATTTTCCTGCAGTCTGGAAGTCAGAAGAGAAAGATTGGTTAATTTGATGTTAAACTAAATCAGAGATAATCTTGCTCACATCTCCTGAGTCAGGTGGTGAGGGTATGTGAGGCATAATAGAGTGCTGGCATGTAAATAGAGGGCAGAGTTGGAGGAAACAAGGATCACATACCTGCACATGGTTTTATTAATGTGTTTTCTGTTGCCGTAAAGAGCAGAGAAGATAAATAACAGAGAGACAAAAGCCTCGAGAGAGATTAAAACACAGGGGTGTGCGTGCGTATATATATGTGTGTGTGTGTGTGTGTGTGTGTGTGTGTGTGTGTGTGTGTGTGTGTGTGTGTGTGTGTGTGTGTGTGTATTATATTCATGTGTTTAAAACACTAAAAATTAAACATGAATGTGACTGTGGCAAATAAAGCAAACTTTTAGGTTGACACCTGTTGCCTGGCTCCCAGTGCATGCTGTTCACCTCTCTATCAAAGTTCCATCAACATGATCAGTGAAATGATATGATTAATGTGATTGTGTAATTAATATGATGGTGTGATTATTGAGATGATGCAATTAGTAAGATAGATGTATTGTAGTAAGTTAGTAAGTTAGATGTGATTGGTCACCTCTGTTGATTGATTTGTTTGTTTCTCTGTCTCTGTCGTTGCTCTCTCTCGGCTGTCTCTCTCTCCTCTTGTTCTTTTCTCTCTTTCTCCACTCTCTGTCGTTCTTCCTCTGCTTTCTTTCGCTCCTGTTGACGACGATTTTTTTCTTCTTTCTGATGAAGAAAAAACAGAGAAAGTGGAGTAAAACACAATTATACTGTGTATGTGTGTTTGCTCAAAATGCACGTCTTTAGTTCACATGTCAATCTGAAGGGAATCGTATAAAAGAAATGTAAGATGGGTGTGTTTAAAGCCTGCACTGACGCACACAGTGTTCTCTTACCTCCAACTGAGCCCAGAAATGTTCTCTGTCTGTTTCATTAATTTCCTCTAAAGCATTGGTTTTATAATACTTTGAACCCTGCAAAACACACACACACACACACACACACACACACACACACACACACACACACAGATACACACACACACACACACACACACAAATTTAATGTGTGTTTAATTCTACTCTCCATCACACTCTGAACGCTGCAGGTGTTCCCTCACATTGGTTTCCTGAACAGATCTGGAGCTTCTTATTCCTTTCCATTGAGCAGCCTGAAGTTTTTGCTCCACCTAAATAAATCCGTTACAGATGTTCAGATGTTAAACACTCACTTGTTCTCATCACACACTGAGCACTTTATTGATTTTCTTACTGATTTCTCCTGATTTAAAGTTGTAGCTTCCTGCTTCTTCTCCTGCAGACTGAGAGTCAGAAGAGAAATATTAGTTCATTTGATTTTAGAACTACAAAGTCAAATTAAATAATTTAATTTAAAAAACCCTTTGGGGTTACTCGAAAGTTGTCTTATCCAAAAATGGCTTAGTGTTTCCCTTACCCTAACCATAGGGATGTATCACCATGCTACAAACTTGCTGCTTTTGACCCCAAATTATTTAACAATGCCCAATCCATTTTCACCTGCAACAGCCTGAGATGCCAGTTTCACTGCCAAGCTGGGAATGCAATGCACACAACCTCTTCAGGTGTTTCTTACATCCAACTGCTTCTTAGCTGCTATTATAAGGCTTCTTGCATAAACAAAATATATGTACTTTTATCTTAGATTTAGACTCAAGATACCAAACAATTTTCCTTAAATTATTTATAACTCTAAACTGACCAGTTTATTAAGCCCCCACACCATTCTTTCTCTAATTAGTTCTGCCCATGATGTATTGAAGTAATGAATTCTGCCCTAAAAGAAACGCCACTCTATGAACACTATTTCAGACCCAATTAAAAAAACCATTATTGATGCCAACACATGACAAATCAGATATTCTGCCTCAGGCAAACCCACCTTGGTCCTAACAGCTCTTCAGAGTCTTTATCATACAATACAGCTTACTTCATATAATAAAAACTGACAAAATGTAACAAATGTATACAAGCATATCACATACCACACACCACAAGCACCCATAAACATAGTGATTAGTAAGATGATGTGATTAATAAAATTATGTGAATAGTGAGATTATATGATTAATGTGATTATGTGAATGAAGAGATGTAAAAAGTGAGATGATGTGAAAAATATGCTGATGTGTTTAGTGAGATTATGTGATTGATGTTATGATGTGATTAGTGAAATGATGTAATTAATGTGATTATGTAAATAGTGAGATTGTGATTAATGTGCTGATGTGAATAGTGAGATGAAGCGATTAGTGAGATTAGGTGATTGAGGTAATAATGTGAATTGTGAGATGATGTGATTAATGAGATGATGTGATTAAAGTGGTGAGGTGATTAGTGAGGTGGTGTGGTTAATCTGATTATGTGATTGGCGAGTTGGTGTGAATAGTAAGATGATGTAATCATTAAGATGATGTGATCAGTGAGATGATCCGATTAATGTGATGGTGTTTAGTGAGATGATGTGATTAGTGAGATGGTGTGATAAAGATGATGTAATTAGTAAGATGATGTGATTATTAAGATGATGTGATTAATGTGGTGAGGTGATTAGTGTGATGGTGCGGTTAATGTTATAATGTGATTGGTGAGATTATATAATTAATGGAGATGTGATTGATGAGATGATGTGATTAGTACGATGATGTGATCAATGTGGTGGGGTGATTAGTGCGATAGGGTGGTTTGTGATGTGATTAGTGAGATGGTGTGATTAATGTGATTGTGAATAGTGAGATGATGTGATTAGTTGGATGATGTGATTAATGGAGATGTGATTGGTGAATTGATGTAATTAAGGTGATGATGTGATTGGTGAGATGATTTGAATAATGAGATGATGTGAGTAGTAAGACGATGTAATTAGTTAGATAATCTTATTGGTCACCTTTGTTGATTAATCTGTTTGTCTCTCACTCTCTGTTCTCGCACTCTTCCGGCCATCTCCTCCTGTTCTTTTCTCTCTTTCTCCACTCTCTGTCGTTCTTCCTCTGTTTTCTTGCACTCCTGCCGACAGTAAAACACAATCTTTTCTTAATTTCATGTGGAACTGCTTTTCTGTATTTTGTGTTTGTCTCCTTCCTAACATATGAGTTATTTATTTGTGGCTTAATAAAATGTCTTTTAAAATCAATGTGCAATAAGCTTTTGAGTAAATATTGAGCATTACATGCATGTAATGAGTATATAGTGAATCAGATAAACATTACATTTGTATATGATGAACAGAAAGTGTTTTATGATTTATATAAACATTAAATCAGTATACATTAAACATTAAAAAATAGATATTTCGTTTTAGATTAGTATTTGGTTATACATACGGTGCTACACATCATGAGTGAGTGAGGAGTAACTGATGATTGTAAATGAAGTGTTTCATATTTGTTATATTTGTTCTTTGTTTATTACACTGTTCTCACCTGAATTTGAGCCCAGAAGTTTTCCCTCTCTGTTCCTTTAATTTCCTCTAATGCACTTGTTTTATGATACGCTGAACCCTGCAGTCACACACACACACACACACACACACACAAACCTTTTATTTAATTATTCATCTGTATGTGATGAATTATTTACAATGTGCTGTGTGTTCGTTTTTTTGCAAGCTTTTATAAACACACAATGGTACAGTATTAAAAGTATAAGCATTGTTTGTAACTGATTGCCAATCAGTGTCTCACCACCAGGTGTGAAGCTGCAGTGTTGGTTAAAGGACATGATTCATTTTGCATTCTGTAATTCACTCCTACAGCCTGAGAGAATTTATTCATGATGAGTTCAGGCTCAACATCATCCTCTGAATAAGCATTAATTGTCACATGAGCCCCCTGCAATCACACAAATACACAACAATCACATCTAATCACAATCACCCTAACCCTAACCCAAATGTAATCGTGTAGTTCAAGTGTTTTGTCTTTCAAAAACAAATATGTTATTCAGTGTCTTTAAATATGGGGAACTGGTGATAATGTTTTTAAAGTTAAGGCAGCTCAGCTGATTGGATTAGGATAGTGTATATTGAAGTGATCTAAATTATGCCTGAGGTATACAGGTGCATCGCAATAAATTAGAATATCATTAAAAACTTGATTTATTTTAGTAATTCAATACAAAAAGTGAAACGCGTATACTATATAGATTCATCACACAGCCTGATATATTTCAAGTGATAATTTATTTTCATTGTAATGATTTTGGCTCACATTTAACAAAACCCCACCAATTCAGTATCTCAAAAAAATAGAATACTTAATAAGACCAATCAAAAAAGATTTTTTAGTAAATTGTTGACCCTCTGGAAAGTATGTTAATTTACTGTATATGTACTCAATACTTTATCGAGGCTCCTTTTGCTTTCATTACTGCCTCAATTAAGCGTGGCATGGAGGAGATCAGTCTGTGGCATGGAGGAGATCAGTCTGTGGCATGGAGAAGATCAGTCTGTGGCATGGAGGAGATCAGTCTGTGGCATGGAGGAGATCAGTCTATGGCATGGAGAAGATCAGTCTATGGCATGGAGAAAATCAGTCTGTGGCATGGAGGAGATCAGTCTATGGCATGGAGGAGATCAGTCTATGGCATGGAGGAGATCAGTCTGTGGCATGGAGGAGATCAGTCTGTGGAGCTGCTGAGGTGGTGTGGAAGCCCAGGTTTCTTTGACAGTGGCCTTCAGCTCATCTGCATTTTTTGGTCTCTTGTTTCTCGTTTTCCTCTTGACAATACGCCAGAGATTTTTTATGGGGTTCAGGTCTGGTGAGTTTGCTCCAGTCAAGCACACCAACATCATGGTCATTTAACCAACTTTTGGTCCTTTTGGCAGTGTGGGCAGGTGCCAAATCCTGCTGGAAATTGAAATCAGCATCTCCATAAAGCTGGTCAGCATAGGGAAGCATAAAGTGCTCTAGAACTTCCTGGTAGATGAGTGTGCTGACCTTGGACTTGATAAAACACAGTGGACCAACACCAGCAGATGACACGACTCCCCAAACCACCACTGACTATGCAAACTTTACACTGAACCTCAAGCAACTTGGATTCTGTGATCTTCTCTTCTTCCAGACTCTGGGACCTTAAATTCCAAATTAAATGCTATTTTCTTTCCTTTCGTCTGAAAAGACGACTTTGGGCCACTGAGCAACAGTCCAGTCCTTTTTGTCCTTTGTACAGGTAAGACAAAGAAAATACAGACATTGTCTCTGGTTCAGGAGAGACTTGACACAAGGAATGAGTCAGTTGGAGCCCATGGAGACGTCTGTGTGTGGAAGTTCTTAAAGCACTGACTCCAGCTGCAGTCCACTCTTTGTGAATCTCCACAAATTCTTGACTCTGCATCGTTTCACCTTTTTCTACCACATTTTTCCTTCCATTCAACTTTCCATCAATGTGCTTGGATACAGCAGTCTGTGAACAGCAGCTTTTTTAGTGATGACCTTTTGTGTCTCACCCTCCATGTGCAGGGTGTCAATGATCGTCTTCTGCACAAATGTCGAGTCAGCAGTTTTCCCCCATAATTGTGGAGCCTGAACCAGACTGAGACACAATTTAAAGGCTCAGGAAACCTGAACAGGTGTTTGGATTTAATGAGCTGAGATACTGAATTTTGGCTTTTCATTAGCTGTGAGCCAAAAACATCACAATGAAAAAAATAAACACTTGAAATAAATAGAATAGAATTTGTCACATATACATTACAGCACAGTGAAATTTGTTCTTCACATATCCCAGTTTTGCTTGGAAACTGGGGTCAGAGCACAGGGTCAGCCATGATACGGTGCCCCTGTAGCACAGAGGGTTAAGGGCCTTGCTCAAGGACCCAAGAGTGGCAGCTTGGTGATACCGGGGCTTGAACCCCTGACCTTCCGATCAGTAACCCAGCGTCTTAATCACTAGAGCTACCACTCCCCCTATCAGTGTGTGTGTGTGTGTGTGCGTGCATGCGTGCGTGCGTGCGTGTGTGATTAATCAATATACTATACCGGTTTTACTTTTTGTATTGAATTACTAAAATAAATAAACTTTTTAATGATTTTAATGAGATGCACCTGTATGCAAGAGGAAAATGCAAGAGCAGGAGGGTGATTTTTAACAAAAATGTTTGAACCAAAGCTGTGTCAACTAACTGCTCTGCAGATCGATTTAAAGTAGGAATCAAAGTTTACTTTTTGATATCAGAACCATTAGAATCCATGGAATATTTGGGTTTTTTTTTAGAAAGAGATGCCATGACCTTGTCTTGTGTCCTTCCTACAAACTCTTGTTTTGAACTCTCTGAGCTCTTGGACACCCGTCTCACTGTTTACTGAACATTACAAATGGTAGGAGGGGGAAATTATGTCAATATCCAGCTAGAAAAATGACATTTTACTCTCCATTTTACCATACAGAGTAGGCAAAAACTTTCATTATTCCAAATAGTGGGTCAATGTGTTACTGTAAATAAATTATTGAACAAATGACTAAAAGTCCTGAGTGATTTATTCAGTGTGTCTATGTAAGTAATTTATAATAAAATTATAAGCTTAAACTTACTAAAGTTACGATTTAAAGTAATGAGAAAAACATTATCAAACAGTTTATTATTTGACACTGTAGCCTAGCTAATGACCTTAAACAAGTGGCCATGACCAAGGAATAATAAGGGTTAGGGTTATTTTATTAAGAATGAAAGCTGGTCCAGATGACCTTTCAGGGTTTTTTTTAGTTTTTTTTTTTTTTGTGTTGACCTTAATTATAGTGTATTTCATATTTTGCAAATATAGAAAAGTACTGATAACATGTATTTTGTATAAATAATATGGTTAATTTTGTTTTAAGTGCTTTTAATTTCTTCTAAAAGGTGGATGGAAGAAGTTCTGGGGGCCTCCAATATAAATTTTGACTAGTGCCTTTAAAAGACTAGAACTCAAATACAATACGCAGCCATGTGATAATATCTATTAATAAAAGTAGGAGAAACCAGCAGAAACCATGTGAAAGTATAATATTGAACTCTGCCACATTTCAACATTGCGTTCTGGACATATATTACATAAATATTGATCAAATCAAAGCAGCCAAGCGAAGCGAACTATAAACTGTGATTTGATAAAATACAGCAATTAACCTGATAAAATTGTATATATTAAGACAGTAAGGGATTATTAGCAGCCCCAGCAGGATGAGATAAAAGTCTACAGATGACGCTATATGAGTGAAACTACCAGCTCTCGCCCAACGTGTTGTTCTTGATGAGTCACAATCAGCCGTTGACAAGGTATTCAGAGGCATTTGAATAAAAAGATGTACTTAAAGCTGTACACAAAATTTAGCAAAAAGTGAAAAAGAACCCTATGTTTTCTCCATTACAAAATTTTACAAACTTCCAAACTCTGATTTGCTTTAAATTCTCAATATTTTAACATTATTTATTTATGTGATAGTGTGAAGTGGTAGTTCTGTAGTTAAGGCCTCTAACCCTCACCTGCTCAGAGTATAAATGAGGTCATTGTAAGTTGCTCTAAATAAGGGCTTTTGCCAAATGCCATTAATATAAAAAAAGATCTCTGGTAAGTAATAAATTCTGTTTCTCATCTGTCCCTGACTCCTCATTCACTTCTGTTTATTAATTTTCCGAGTTTGTGTTTTAATAATAATTATTCTATTCTAAATTTCATTTACCACATAATCAATAATAACTGATAAAATCTGCAAAATTCAAAACTTTTACATTTTTTGCCAAACTCTTCTCCGTGTTAATAAACTCACCCGTAAAAAACTGGCCATGGTGCAGAAGTGATTAGCGCACACACCTCTCATCACACCCGTCACTCCTTCACCAGTCTACACACACACACACACACACACACACACACACACACACACACACACACACACACACACACACACACACTCTATCTCTTTCTCTACATTCTACACTCATTCTGCTTATATTCATTCAAAAAACTTTCTCAGATATTTTCAAACATTCTTCTATGTAACTTACCCAGTTAATGAGAATAAATTTTGGCACCCTGTAGTTTGGATCAGTCACTCTGCAAAACGCGTACATCACTTTATCTGTGCAGAGCTTTTGCACCATTTCATCTAAACCTCCATCTGAACAGTGAGGAACATGATTAACCCTGATCTCCAACTGAACACACACCACACACATGCACACACAGACACATACCTCCTTTTGCTGCTACCTGGATATCATAGCTGTTTCCTTCATATGTGTATAAAGCCCTGAAAAAAGAGACACAGAGAAAATTACACAGAAAAGAGAAAGTTTTCTTACATGTGTGTATGTGTATTGAACTGTGTGTGTAGGTTGTGGCTTTATGTGTTAGTGTCTATTAGTGCATAGTAATCTGTGTTACTGTGAATTCTATTGTTACTGTTTGTTTATTATTTTGTGTGTTTGTGTGTGTGTGTGTGTGTGTGTGTGTGTGCGTGTGTGTGTGTGTGTGTTACTGTGTGTGTGACTGTGTGTTACTGTGTGTTACTGTGTGTTAACCTATGTTTGTGATTTTGCAATAATGTGTATGGGTGCGTGTGCATGTGTGTGGGTTAGTTTTAGTTACCCATACTCTACCTAAACGTGTGTAGCTGTGTGTATAATGTTGTGTAGCTTACCAGTCAGTGCCAGTGTTTCCTCTCACCACTTCATCATAAACGTCAGAGAGTTCTGACCCATGTTTACTCAGATTCACCGCCATTTTCAATACAGTCTGAAACTAATCACACATTGTCTTACAACACTGACAGGAACACCATTCACATCACAGTCTTTGTCTCTAATGAACACACACACACACACACACACACACACACACACACACACACACATACACACACATACCTGCCTCATTAAGCCAAACCTCCATTAAGGTATAAAAATGTAGCTGAACTGGTTTGGGAACATTTAGAGCACAGAAACACTTCAAAACACACACACACACACACACACACACACACACACACACACACACACACACACACACACACACTCATCTCTCACTCATTACAGTCATAGTCACTCCAAACTGTCTATATGTTCCCTCCTGTGTGTGTGTGTGTGTGTGTGTGTGTGTGTGTGTGTGTGTGTGTGTGTGTGTGTGTGTGTGTGTGTGTGTGTGTGTGTGTGTGTGTGTATGAGAGTGGTGCAGTGTGGTGACATAGCTTGCAGGAGGTTATCATCACTGAACTCCTGGATGTCCAGGTGGTTCTCCAAAAACACTGTGGTCTTTGTAGATAATTAGAGCAATTTCAAAGGCAAGGCTGTTCGGCCTGTTAGGGCGGGACGGTATCCATCCCATTCGGGAAGGAGCTGCTCTCATTTTTTTTGTATTGGTCATAGTCCCAGAACAGCACTAGTTAACCAGTGACTGTCCAGAGCCAAACCAAACCAAAATATACGAATTCTCAGAAAGTCTGTTTAAGTAACCTGATAAACATGAAATTAAATAGGACTGAATGCACAGCAGTACCTCTGATCTAAAGATAGGATTGTTGAATTTTAGATTTCTCACACGCTTACTGTAAACAAAATTATTACCGACCAGGAGTTTAATATAATGTGTTTGACAGAAACGTGGATTAAACCGAATGAATATGTAGCATTTAATGAAGCGAGTCCTCCTGGGTATAGTTCCATACACCAACCCCGTCTAAATGGCAGAGAAGGCGGAGTCACAGCTATTTATAATAAAATAAAAATAATTTCCCATAGAAGTTACAGATTTCATCACAAATTTAGCTACTTCTTTAGACAAAGCATTAATTATTGGTGACTTTAATATTAATTTTGATAATCAGGAAGACTCTTTAAGAGCAGCAGTTGTGTCCATTCTAGATTCAGTAGAATTAATCAGAGTGTTATGAGCCACTCATAATGGAGACACACTCTTGATTTGTTATTAACATTTGGATTAAAAATAAAAAACTTAGTCATAATTCCACAGTCTGAAGTTATTTCAGACCATTATCTCATCTCTTTTAAAATCTGCCTCAGTCACTGCATTTCTACCTCACCACGTTACCGTGTTAAGCGTACTTTCACGTCAGCTACAGCAGCGCGTTTATCAATAATCTTCCAGAAATTACAATATTAAATAGATCTCCGTCAGATCCCGCAGAGCTCGACTGGACCACTGAATACATAGAATCAACGTTAAGTTACACTCTAGATGATGTAGCTCCCATTAAGAGCAAAATGATCAGGAAGGAAAAATTAGCACAGTGGTATACTGATCATACACGCACCTTAAAACAGACCACTCGGAAATTAGAACGTAAATGGCGTCAAACAAAATTTCAAATAGCATGGAAGGAGAATCTCCTGAGTTCTAGAAAATCTCCTAGTGCTGCTGATCAGCATATTTCTCCACCCTCATAGAAAATAACAAGCAGAATCCTAGATTTTTATCAACAGGAAATAAAAGCACTGCACTCACATGCACACCATCAATAGGTAGTAATGATTTCATGAACTTTTTTAATAATAAAGTTGAAAACATCAGGCAAGAAATCCAGACGATTAAAATAAATCCAAACTATTTTATAAATAACCCTGTAGACAGCAGTGTAATTATAACAGACCATCCATTACAAAGTTTTACTCCTTTTCAAGAGAACGACTTAATTTCATTAATTTTCTCATCAAAATCATCAACCTGCTTTCTCCATCCTTCACCTACAGGTTTCCTCAAACAGATCATTCCAGAGGGAATTGAACCTGTTTTAAAATAATAAACTCTTCCATTAGCACTGGTTTTGTACCTAAATCCTTCAAACTGCAGTTATCAACCCCCTAATTAAGAAACCTGACCTTCACCCTGTCAGCTGTCCAACTACAGTCCAATATCATACCTCCCTTTTATCTCCAAGATTCTAGAAAAGCACAGCAGTTCTGCTCACATCTACTCAGGAATAACATTTTTGAAATGTAATAGTCAGGATTTAGGCCTCATCATAGCACAGAGACGGCACTAGTTAAGGTGGTAAATGACCTCCACACTCTCTGAGGTAAAGTTTTTTGTTCCGCAAGGATCTGTCTTAGGCCCACTGCTTTTCTTTTTATATCTGCTGCCTCTGGGTGAAATTATACATAAACATGGTATTTGCTTCCATTACTATGCTGATGATACACCAAGTGGAATGGATACCGTCCCGCCCAAACAGGCCGAACAGCCTTGCCTTTGAAATTGCTCTAATTATCTACAAAGCCCACAGTGTCTTTGGAGAACCACATGGATATCCAGGAGTCCAGTGATGATAACCTGCTGTAAGCTATGTCACCACACTGCATTGGGATGGGGCCAGAGCATATTACAGCATCAGACATTGCCTTCGCTAATTTACACACCTCAATAATATTACTCTTAGAAACCTCTGACTGTCGAAGGCATATATATCATTCCCTCCTCCACATGAGACCCCTCCAGTGGTGGCTTTGGGACAAAGGGTTCTAACGGAAGGGCAATCCACACCGTATCATCAAGGTCTTGTGGCGAGCACTTGGAGCCTTGGAATCGAGTCAGGGTTGCCCAGGGTATGAAGCGGGCTGCACCTCTCATGGCACATAAATTGCCTGGAGATGATGACCGTGATTCTGGGTCTGAAACACTTCCACCTAGACCTGAGTGGCCGCCATGTGTTGGTCCACATGGACAATACAGCGGTAGTCTCTTATATGAACCACCAAAGGGGGTCTCCGTTCTCGCCCCTTATACAAGCTGGTGGGGCGTATCCTCCTGTGGTCTCAGGTGAAACTCCTCTCACTGAGAGCGTTTATATCCTGGGATGGTTGAATCTGAGAGCAGATGCCCTTTCGAGGCAAGGGCCGAGGCCTGGGGAATGGAGACTCCACCCCAAGGTGGTGAGCCCTAGTTTCCCCCCGCCCGGAGTTGTGGAGGCTATAGTTGTGGCCCCTGATGGGGCACAGTTCGTAGCAGCTGGTCTCTCTACTGAGGTAGTGGAGACGATCCTCCATTCCAAAGCCCCCATCCATTCAGGTCCTCCCTGGAGAGGGTCAGGGACCTGCAGGCTCTGTCCGTGGCCCCGTCTCGCCTGAAATTTACCCCTGGCATGTCCAGTGTGTTTCTCTACATGAAACCTGGGTACATGCCTAAGGTGCCTACGGTTCCCTCACAACCTGTCATGCTGCAGTCATTCTGCCCTTCTCCGTTCCTAGACCCTGACCAGGAGAAGCAGAAGGAGAAGCAGAACCGGCTCCAGAAGGAGTCTGTGGAGGTAGTAGGAGCAGCTGTTTGTCTGCTATGGCCCTAACAGGAAGGGATTCCCTGCCAATAAGCAGACTCTCAGCAGGTGGGTAGTGGATGCTATCTCATTATCTTTTGAGTCTTTTGGTCTCCCCGCTCCGCTCTGGGTCAAGGCTCACTCCACTCGGAGTGTGGTGGACTCTATGACCTGGTCCGCTGGGGTCTCACTCCAGGACATCTACGATGCTGCGGGCTGGTCCACCCCGCTGACCTTCGTCAGGTTCTATGACCTCGGCCTCAGAGCGACTCTGGGCTCCTCTGTCCTAGGTGCTGGTTGTGAGGACCTCACACACTGGACAGGGTGGACGCAGCGTCTCGTTCCCTCGGGGAACTAGGGTTACATACGTATCTAATAAGATCTATTTCAAGCTGCATTTTAGCAACAGCGCCCTCTAGGATCACAACATACAATGGTCACAGAATCTGGTGTAACACCTGCTGCGGGTAATCGACAGGTTGTAAAACTGATAAATAAACTGAACTAATTGTGCATAATTATTAATAATGAATGAAGCCCTGTGAGAGAGACAGGGGGCAGCAGTGAGTTTGGAGAACAGATTGGTATGCAGTTAGGTTAGATGATTATTTTAGACATTTTTTTATGTGATTCAAAACATAATTGAAAAATTAAAACGCTAAAATACAAAACCTCCAAAAAATCCTTGCAGAAATGTAACCAGTATTGATTCTGCTGTGACGTAATCACGTCCTTGTCTGTCTATGACGTCACTTGTATGCGCCAGTCAGCCGCTGTCATTTGCGTCATCAGTGTGCGTCCGGTGCAGTGAGTGTGTGAGCAGAAGCAGACGCAGACGCAGAAGCAGAAATGGCCGCAAGGTTATTGAGAGCAGCAGTCCGGGCCTCGGCTCTGTACCGCGGGTCTCCCGCTCTGGGGCTCACCAGGGGAATGGCGGCTGGAGGTGAGAGATCATAAAACTCGGAATTTCAGGCGGATTGCAGGTTTTTTATTTCGCTTTTGTAGAAAAACCCGCCTGAGAACAAGGCAAGGACAAGCAATGGCGTCCTGAGGATCAGATCAGTGTCAGTTCCGCACGGCGTTCAGCTCAGTTCTCCTGCTTTTAGCTCAATTTACCGCTTTAAATCATTTATTTTAAATTTTAAAGCGCGTGAACTTTAATCTGAATTATTTTATAGAAATAAGAAATAAATGTAACATTGTGTTACGCAGTGAACTGCTTCCCGGAAATAATAATTTCATTTAATTTATTTGTCTTCATATTAACATTAAGCCTAATAATCTTCTGAAATATTAATTTTTAATAATTATTTTATTTATGAATTTTCAAGTATTGACAAATGAACTGTGAATTCCATTGATCACAGATTGTATACCATTTTTAAAAAAATTAGACATATTTTGCAGTGTTTAAGTGTTTTATTATTATTATTATTATTATTATTATTTGTAAAAGCAGAAACCTGGTGTATTTAAATGACATTTTTAGTGATTGATTAGTGATTTTGAGTTTCTCTAAAGTGAGTGTGAAAACAGGTGATGGGGAAATTCAGTGTACTCTCACTAATAATGATCTCGCTCCTGCAGTGCTTTTGTAAAACACGTAACATTTCTTCTCAGGGAATCTGAAGAGTTTAAAATGATCTTAGACTGAATATAACTCTGTATCTCTAGGCATTCCCACTGATGAACAGCAGGCCACAGGGCTGGAGAAAAGAGTTCTGAAGTCCTTAAAGGCTGGCACGGTATGAGCAGTTAAAGAGAGCTGATTTTTGCCACTAATTATCACTGACCTTGTCAGTGTGTTAATTTGTTTGTGTGTGTGATTTCAGGACCCATACAGTGTGCTGAAGCCAAAGCAGTACGCTGGCTCCAAAGACGACCCACACATTGTCCCCTCCGTCAACAACAAGCGCATCGTCGGCTGTGTCTGTATGTCTGCGTCCATCGCCTTACTTAAACGTCATGATTGTGTGTGTGTGTGTCTCTCTGTGAATTAACTGTGTGTATGTGTTCCAGGTGAGGAGGACAACACGGCCATCGTGTGGTTTTGGCTGCATGAAGGAGAAGCTCAGCGTTGTCCATCCTGTGGCTCGCACTATAAACTTGTTCCTCATGAGCTTCCTCACTGAGACTCTAAACATTCAGCACTGGTTTTCTCCTTTTGTTAATTAATAACATTATTCCCCAAACACAATCGCTACAGTTACACAACCAACTGTACCAGGTGTATGTCACAGCAGTTACTCCTAATAAACACCTTACATGTGTGTATTTGTGTCTGACGTCAACAGTTCAATCAAAACCAGAGTGAAGAAAAATGCGTTACAGAACAGAAATTACCTGCACGCAGTGTCGTGCAGTGTTACGCAGTGTCGCGCAGTGTTACGCAGTGTCGCGCAGTGTTACGCAGTGTCGCGCAGTAATGACGGCTGTCCGTTTGTTTGATCGAGTCGAGTGCTTACACGAGCTCCACACACTGCACAGTTGGATTTGTTCTTTCTTTTTTACTTTACAGTTTCTAAATGTTCCAGTGATCAGGGGAGGGAGAGTACTGGTTCTTCTCACTCAGTAGTGTGGTTTTGTGATGTAACTCATGAATCAGACGTGACTGTGTGTGTATTAGAGATGTGCTGATTTAATTCTATATAAAATGTGGCTAAAACTGGTGGCTGATGTTGTGATGCCTGAAAAATGTAGAATGAAGAGATTATTTCTCATCTGCACTAAAATGATTTTATACAGTTTCTGTCAGATTTTAAAATCAAGACATTTTCCTTACAAAAAATAAATGTTCATACTGCACATACATGCTATAAACAAAAGTAGTGGGACACCTTAATTATTGACTTCAGATGCATCAGTTAAAGCACTAAAGTCAAATTGTCAAGTAAGCTTTTATTGTCAATGCAGCCATATCAGATGGCAAAAGTACACACATCCTTTACTTAAGTAGAAGTGCAGATCCTCATGGTTTAAAATTCTCGGGTAAAAGTTGATGTACTGATTATACTTTTTTACTCAAGTGAAAGTAAAGAAGTCTTGGCTTGGACATGTACTTCAGTAAAAAGTAGTTATTACTTCTACCTGTTTTAGCTGTTAACTGGTAACTGAACCTCACATCATATACAGTGCCTTGCGAAAGTATTCGGCCCCCTTGAACTTTGCAACCTTTTGCCACATTTCAGGCTTCAAACATAAAGATATGAAACTGTAATTTTTTGTGAGGAATCAACAACAAGTGGGACACTTTCATGAAGTGGAACGAAATTTGTTGGATATTTCAAACTTTTTTAACAAATAAAAAACTGAAAAATTGGGCGTGCAAAATTATTCAGCCCCCTTACTTTCAGCGCAGCAAACTCTCTCCAGAAGTTCAGTGAGGATCTCTGAATGATCCAATGTTGACCTAAATGACTAATGATGATAAATAGAATCCACCTGTGTGTAATCAAGTCTCCGTATAAATGCACCTGCACTGTGATAGTCTCAGAGGTCCGTTTAAAACGCAGAGAGCATCATGAAGAACAAGGAACACACCAGGCAGGTACGAGATACTGCTGTGGATTTGGATACAAAAAGATTTCCCAAGCTTTAAACATCCCAAGGAGCACTGTGCAAGTGATAATATTGAAATGGAAGGAGTATCAGACCACTGCAAATCTACCAAGACCTGGCCGTCCCTCTAAACTTTCAGCTCATACAAGGAGAAGACTGATCAGAGATGCAGTCAAGAAGCCCATGATCACTCTGGATGAACTTCAGAGATCTACAGCTGAGGTGAGAGACTCTGTCCGTAGGACAACAATCAGTCGTATACTGCACAAATCTGGCCTTTATGGAAGAGTGGCAAGAAGAAAGCCATTTCTTAAAGATATCCATAAAAAGTGTCGTTTAAAGTTTACCACAAGCCACCTGGGAGACACACCAAGCATGTGGAAGAAGGTGCTCTGGTCAGATGAAACCAAAATCGAACTTTTTGGCAACAATGCAAAATGTTTTGTTTGGCGTAAAAGCAACACAGCTCATCACCCTGAACACACCATCCCCACTGTCAAACATGGTGGTGGCAGCATCATGGTTTGGGCCTGCTTTTCTTCAGCAGGGAAGATGGTTAAAATTGATGGGAAGATGGATGGAGCCAAATACAGGACCATTCTGGAAGAAAACTTGATGGAGTCTGCAAAAGACCTGAGACTGGGACGGAGATTTGTCTTCCAACAAGACGATGATCCAAAACATAAAGCAAAATCTACAATGGAATGGTTCACAAATAAACATATCCAGGTGTTAGAATGGCCAAGTCAAAGTCCAGACCTGAATCCAATCGAGAATCTGTGGAAAGAACTGAAAACTGCTGTTCACAAATGCTCTCCATCCAACCTCACTGAGCTCGAGCTGTTTTGCAAGGAGGAATGGGCAAAAATTTCAGTCTCTCGATGTGCAAAACTGATAGAGACATACCCCAAGTGACTTACAGCTGTAATCGCAGCAAAAGGTGGCGCTACAAAGTATTAACTTAAGGGGGCTGAATAATTTTGCATGCTTAATTTTTCAGTTTTTTATTTGTTAAAAAAGTTTTAAATATCCAATAAATTTCGTTCCACTTCATGATTGTGTCCCACTTGTTGTTGATTCTTCACAAAAAATTACAGTTTTATATCTTTGTTTGAAGCCTGAAATGTGGCAAAAGGTTGCAAAGTTCAAGGGGGCCGAATACTTTCGCAAGGCACTGTATATAGATAGATAGATAGATAGATAGATAGATAGATAGATAGATAGATAGATAGATAGATAGATAATTATTGTCGTTGCATAGTACAGGTACACAGCAATGAAATGCAGTTTGGCATCTACCAGAATTGCAAAAAGTAGCAATCGTGCAAATAGTGCAGATAAATATGTAGCATATGCACAGCATGTGAATAAATATAAAGGCTATAACAGTGCAGAGACGTGTGGACATCATTAAGAAGTACAGATAGATGTTCTAAGGCTGTGGCTTTAAAGAGGAAATGTGCAGAAGTGGAAGGTTATAATAATATGGCATTTAAGAAATGTGCAAGTTGAATAAACAAGTCTTTATATATACACATACATGAATGTGAAATGTTGGGCAGAATGTACATTAAGGATATATAGATACATATAAATAAAAATAGTGCTGATGTAATGAGGAGTAAAAGAAGATATACTATGTAATATGTACATTGTATGTACAATTTTACAGAGGTTGTCAATCAAATTAAATATTTAATTGCACATTTATCTCATATATTAATACTTCCTGTTTTTAATACTTCAAGCAACATGGACATGGAGAAATATGGATGCAACATAGAGCATGAAGACAAAAAATACTTGTAAATATTTTAAAGTAATAATGTTGGTTTAAATGACGTAAATAATCAGGACACCAAAGAGTTAATGAGGTGATACCAGAGAAACTGCGGGATTAAGGCAGTTCTGAAGGCAAAAGGGGGTCCAACCCGGTACAAGTGAGGTGTACCTAATAAAGTGGCCGGTGAGTGTATATATTAATACAAAACGAATTAAATGTTGTTACCTAATGAATGTGTCCAGGCTGAACATCCACATATAGAACACAAGTAGAGATCTGTGGTGAGTGAGGGTCAGGACTTTATACAGCAGTGGATTGAAAAAGACGCGCAGCAACAGGAAATCAGTTGATCGGCTGAAATCAGCGCAGTGGAAATAAAAAATATTGACAATTCACCAAATCAATTAATTAAAACTAAAGTAACGAGCCGGTTTTGAAAATGTAAGAAGTGAAAAGTACAGATATTTGTGTAAAAATGTAATGAGTAAAAGTAAAAAGTTGTCTGAAAAATAAATAGTGAAGTAAAAAACTGATACCAGAAAAATCTACTTAATTACAGTAACAAAGTATTTGTACTCCGTTACTTCCTCCTCTGAGCCATATACAGTGCAGTACACACTGACCCTAACCCTACAAAAAACAACATTTCCCCAGGACCAACAAGCTCCATCAGATAACATCAATTAACAAAAAGAAACAGATGGTTTGGGATGTTTGTGGGCATCTACTTCTTCAAAGGTCCATAATCTTCATGAGGTGGGACGTGACTGGAGCTGGAGCAACCTCAGGGTGTCTCGGGATGGGGGGAGAAAGAGAAGCAGTGGAGAGGAATTAGCGTAGCTGCTGTTCATGATATTAACAGCACAAGTTGATAATGTGCATGTGGTCAGATGTTCTGGAGCACAAGGTTATGATGTGAGATGTGTGTTATGTGTAGAACTCGCTAAAAACATACGTCTTTAATCTGCACTTAAACTGGGAGAGTGTGTCTGAGCCCCGAACACTGTCAGGAAGACTATTCCAGAGTTTAGGAGCTAAATGTGAGAATGTTCTACCACCTTTAGTGGACTTTGCTATTCTAGTAGAAGCCCAGAGTTTTGAGATCTGAAGGAGCGTGATGGATTGTAGCGTGTTAGAAGACTGGAGAGATACATGGGAGATAAACCATTTAGTGTTTTATAAGTAAGTAGCAGTAGTTTTTTAGTGGATTTGAAATTTAACAGGAAGCCAGTGTAGGGACGAGAAGATTGGAGTTATATTGTGAGATTTTCTCCACCTTGTGATACTCTGACTGCCGCATTCTGAAGTAACTGAAGCTTGTTTATTAATGACGCAGGACCTCCACCTAGTAATGCATTACAGTAGTCCAGTCTGGAGGTCATGAACGCATGGACGAGCTTCTCTGCATCAGATATAGACAACATGTTTCTTAGCTTAGCAATATTTCTAAGGTGGAAGAAGCTGTTTTTGTAACTTGGTTGATATGATATTTAAAACACAAGTTGCTCTAAAATAACTCCCAGGTCTTTGAACTAGTAGTTACACAACATCCGTCTAAATGCAGGTTAAAATGCTGGAGCTTCTGTGTACTGTTTTTTGGGCCGATGAGCAAAATCTCAATCTTATCAGAATTTAATAATAGAAAGTTATGGGTCATCCAGGCTTTTAATTCTTTAACACAGTCAGTTATCAGAGCCAATTGAGTGTATCGTCTGGTTTTGATGAGATTTATAGCTGGGTATCATCAGCGTAACAGTTTAAGTTAATCCCATGCCTTCTAATAATATTTCCCAAGGGAAGCATGTATATTGTGAAAATCAGGGGTCCTAGAACTGTTGGAATGGAATCTAACTGACATGTTGTTGATGTAGCTTTGGTGGTAACATCATGCAGCTCTTCCTGTCCTGTACATGTAAAACAGTGTAGTTGTGGAGTTGTAGGTGAGATTGGATCAGGAGATGCTGTCAGAGATTGGACCTCCACAGTTGTTTTTCTAATGTTATAAATTTCTTTCAGTGAAGAAATTCATAAAGTCCTCACTACTTTATGAATTTCATCAAATCAGATCCTGATTTGTAGTTAGTTTAGCTACAGTACTGAAAAGGAACCTGGGATTGTTTTTGTTATTTTCTATAAGTTTGCTCAGGTGTTCAGCTCTAGCAGCTTTTAGCGCCTGTCTGTAGCTGAGCATACTGTCTTTATACGCAATTCTAAATACCTCCAATTTAGTTTTCCTCCATTTTCTCTCCAGATTACGTGCTGTTCTCTTGAGGGCATGCGTATGACTATTATACCAAGGTGCAGGTGCTTGTTCTTTAACTTTTTTTAACTGGATGGGGGCAACGGTGTCTAATGTGCTAGTGAGGATAAGGTCTATGTTGTTAGTCATTTCATCAAGATCATTAGCAGTTATGGGTTTAGTGTGAAATTGAGATAAATCAGGTAGGTTATTTATGAATCTGTCCTTAGCGGTCTGAACAATAGTCCTACCAGGTCGATAACGTGGTGCAACACGGCTAATCTGCTCTACCGGTAGTGTGTACAGTATGAGGTAATGGTCTGTGATGTCATCACTCTGAGGTAAGATATCTATATCAGTGACGTCTGCTCCGTGGGATATTATTAAGACTAGTGTGTGGTTTAAACGTCTGGTGACATTTTGTTTAACCCCAAAAAAGTTTAATACGTCCACAAATGATAATCCTAGAGCATCGTTTACATCATCTACATGAATATTAAAATCTCCTACAAGCAGCACTTCATCAAAATTAATCAAGAGATCTGATAGAAAACAAGCAAACTCCTGACAGTGTCGACTCGTTTAGACCCATATAATCATCTGGTTTAATCCAGGTCTCAGTGAGACAGAGTGCTGAGAGATTATTATCTGTGATCATCTCATTTACAATGAGTGCTTTGGGTGCAAGTGATCTAATATTTAAAAGACCAAACATTAGAACTTTTTTGTGTTTGCTTATCTGCCATTTTTTTGTTTTAACTGCAATAAAAAAAAATTCTGGATCTTGTGTATTTAATTCTTGATTTTACTATTTTAATTGATTTTATTGGACTGTGTGTGTACTTGTAACTATTTGGTTTGTTGTATACATGTTGTCATAGTTGTAAATTGCATGATGTATTACTTTCAGTCAGATGGTGTGAAGCATACTAGAGATATTGTCTGATAGCACTGCTGCTCCAACTCTGCTGGGCTGCAGGCCATCAGGATAGAAGAACCTAGGGTGCTCCCAGAAAAAAATTTCCAATGATCAACAAGGAGTAGTTTGTGTTCTCAACACCATGACTGTAACATTCATTTAGTGCAAAAAGTCTACTGAACTTCTCAATTCCTCTCTGGTAGGTGGGAAGAGGTCCTGACACTATGATCCTTGTTGTGGGCGATGTGCTGTGTACAGTCTCCACCAGGATCCTGAAATCCCTCTTTAAGATCTCAATTTGCCTAAGCCTAGTTCGTTCCGGCATGGAGAACAACAGCTCAGAAGTTTTCGTTCAGGATCGCAGGTAACTGCCCAGCAACATCGAGAACACAAGCACCAGTGTACCTTACCTTTGGCTCCGGTAGTGCGGACATGCCGGACGATGGAATTTCCAAAAATCACGGTATCGCTTTCCGTCATGTGGAGAGGGGTGAATCGGTTATCGGTCAAGACCTCGGAGGCCGGTGGCGGTGGAGGGGGAGACATCCTTGACTATAACGTGGCAAATGCAATGACTGAGGCAGATTTTAAAAGAGATGATGTAATGATCTGAAATAACTTCAGACTGTGGAATTGTATTTTTTATATTGAATCCAAATGTTAATATTACGTCAAGAGTGTCTCCACTATGAGTGGGTACTGTTACATTCTGATTAATTCCTACTGAATCCAGAATGGACACAACTGCTGCTTAGCATGACCTAAAGGAGTCTTCCTGATTATCAAAAATTAATATTAAATTGACCAAAAATGAATGCTAGGGTCTAAAGAAGTAACTAAATCTGTGATGAAATCTGTAACTTCTATGGGAAATTATTTTTATTTTATTATAAATAGCTGTGACTCCGCCTGCTCTGCCATTTAGATGGGGCTGGTGTATGGAACTATACCCAGGAGGACTCGCTTTATTTAATGCTACATATTCGTTCGGTTTAATCCACGTCTTTGTCAAACACATTATATTAAACACCTGGTCGGTAATAATTTAGTTTATAGCCAGTGATTTTGACGTGAGAGATCTAATATTTAACAATCTTATCTTTGGATCAGAGGTGCTGCTGTGCGTTCAGTCCTATTTAATTTCATGTTAATCACATTACTTAAACAGACTTTCTGAGAATGTCTACATTTTGTTTTTGCTCGGGGGACAGACACAGTCTTAATATGGAGGATCCCAAGTGACAACTCGGTGCAGCTAGCAGACTGTCTGTCTGCTTCCTGGCCTTGGCTCTGGACAGTCACTGGTTAACTAGTGCTGTTCTAAACCTATGACCTATACTACAAGAAATGAGAGCAGCACCTTCCCAGGTGGGATGGATACCGCCTTACCCTAACAGACTACCCTTGCCCTCAAAATAGCTCCAATTATCTATGAAGCCCACATTGTTTATGGAGCACCATTCGGACATCCAGCAGTTCAGAGAACTATAACCTGCTGTAGGCTTCATCACTACGCCACATTGGAATGGGGCCAGAGCATGTTACTGCATCGGACTTTGCCTTCGCTAATTTACCCACTTTTTTAATGTTTCTCTTAGTAACCAGACTGTCGAAGGTGAATATCACTAGCTCCTGTGTAAAAAACTATCTTAGAGAACTTGTGCTTTTCTAAAAAACCTAAGCTGGCCTGCTTTGTCCAGATATACACCTGACCTGTGCTGCTGGTGCTCCTAATGATCTCGCTAATTTCACGTGCCTCAGAATAGAGTCTCCTATAACCAGAGCTTTTTTAGGTTTATCAGTGGGTGCTTCACTGGGGAGAGCAAACCTGTTGGACAAGTGATACGATCATAAAGTTCTGTAATGTAATAAACACAAATAATATTATTAATATTAGTTTTACTACAAATAGTCAGAGACGTGAGAAGATAAATAACAGAACTAAACACCTTCACAGGTAAAGTAAAAAAAATGTTTTAATACATTTATCTAACAATAAAGATTTGTGTAGATTGTGTTTAATCGTTTTCATAATTATATATAAATCTGTGAAATGACGCTGCTTCGTCCTGACGCGTCACTAATCCCGCCTACTTTTCGGCAACTGTCCCAGTCTGAGCGATCTGATTGGCTGATGCGGAAGTCACTCACACACAGTGGGTATAGTTCAGGGGTGGGTTGTATCGTTTGCAGTTCGGTTGAGTTGCAGCAGGTCTCCCGGTGTGTTTGCTGAGCGCGCGCTGTTTTCTCATGAACACAGGTTTATAAATTACATCAAATTCTGGAATTAGCGCGTTGCGGTGGAGGAAACCGGGATGGAGTCGTACGATATAATCGCTAATCAGCCGGTGGTGATCGATAACGTGAGTAACGATGATGTCACCGGTCCACACCCTGCTAGCTCAGTTAGCTTAGCTTCCTCAGTGACACGGCTTTGTGAGTTTCCGAGCAGACACGCGGCTCTATTTATTTATTTATTTATAGAGAATTATATGTGTGTATTTCTCAGTGCGGGTTTGTGATGAGCAGATGGTGAAGTTTGTGGAATTCTGCAGTAAATATGGAATAATCCGCGCTTCAGTCTCTGTTCCGGGGTGTATAACATTATAACAACACTGCAGGACCCGAAACTGTTAGCCGCTTAGCCGTGCAGCGGGATGTGTCAGTGTGCAGTGTAGCACAACATGCTAATGTGTGTGTGTGTGTGTGTGTGTGTGTGTGTGTGTTGCTGTGGAGAAAATGGCTGGTCGTTTCTGTGGACGCGCACACACACGCACACACGCACACACGCACACATTTATAATGACAGTAATTAGTGGTCACTTCACCCTGACCCCCCCCCCCCCTCTCTCTCTCTCTCTCTCTCTCTCTCTCTCTCTCTCTCGCTCTCTCTGTGTGAGAGAGAGAAAGTGAGAGTGTGTCCTCCAGCTGTGTCTTATGACTGAACACAAGTTGAACATTTACACTGATTAAGTGCCTCCTTTTTGTAATAATAAATAAACACAAGGACATCATTTCAGCTGAGTTACTTCTGTGTAATACTGTGTTGTGTTAATGTGTTGTGTTTCAGGGTTCTGGTGTGATTAAAGCTGGATTTGCTGGAGATCAGATTCCTAAATACTGTTTCCCAAATTAGTAAGTGATGAATTTACTCCAGTCTGACTGCAAAAACTGCAGCTCCAATCACAGCTTTTTCTCCTCCTCCTTCTCATCATCATAATTATAATAGTCAAATGTGCAGTGATTTTTTTTTTTTTTTATTCTTTTTTTTTTATTATTTACTTCATGCAAATAAAAAAGTGACAGAAAATAAATGTGTGAAATGAAACACTGCTCTGTTTTCACCAGCAGGTGTGGATTAATTGTTGTGAGAGGATGAGGAGAAAAGGGAATGGTGAGAGAAAAGGATGAGGGGATAGTAAGAGATGGATGAAAGAATGCTGTGAAATTGAGGATTGGGGGGGAGGAAGAGAAACTTACTTGTTTTCACTAAATTGTAAACATAAAAATATAAATGGTCTTTATTTTTGTAGTAGTAATTTGCTGTGATAAAAGGAATACGTGTGTGTGTGTGTGTGTGTGTGTAAGGAGTTTTTTAAACGTTACTGATGTGTTGATTAATGTACAGTGTTGGTCGGCCCAAACATGTGCGTGTGATGGCCGGAGCTCTGGAGGGGGATCTGTTCATTGGGCCTAAAGCTGAAGTAACACATGCGTACACCCACACCACAAATACACCCCTATAGACACATACACACAGCCCGCATACACACCCCACATACACTACACACACACACACCACTCATGTGCAACCCACATACACACTGCATGTACATATTGCACATACATGCTACACACTGTAAATACACACTGCAAAGTACAAAAATCTCTGTGTGTGTGTGTGTGTGTGTGTGTGTGTGTGTGTGTGTGTGTGTGTGTGTGTGTGTGTGTGCCTGCACAGGAACACAGGGGTTTGTTATCAGTTCGATACCCAATGGAACATGGAATCGTTAATGACTGGAATGACATGGAGAGGATCTGGCAGTATGTTTACTCTAAAGAGCAGCTTCAAACCTTCAGTGAGGAGGTACACAACAATATCTACATTTACAAAACTTATCAACAGCTATTTACATTGAAAATTTCCCCACTGTGGGAAGAATACAGGTATCTTGGCTAATCTCATTCATACCACCGAGCAGCTATGGGGTTAAGGGCTTTGCTCGGGTTCTCTGGAGTTGCAATTTGGTTTAGGTGGGAAATGAACTCATGACCTTTGGGTCCAAAGTGTTCGCTTTGGCTTTGTGAGTATGCCGCTGAATCGTTACCCACTCACCGTGCTAGGAGTGTCCTGATGCTGGATTCGGGGGAATACTAACTTCACCTAAAGCATCTAGACTTCCTCCTGCAGAGACTGGACTGCTTTTACTCTCACTAATTCTTACAAGACTCTGGATGCGTTCCTCTAACGATAGGATCTTCTCCGTCAGAGAGCAAACTAACTTACACTTCTCACAGATAAAATTATCCCAAGCAATGGAGAAAGACTGATTGTATACTCCACACACTGAACAAGCTGGATGTTTACCTTATTGGAAAAATGTCCTACCTTACTGTGTTTTCTGTAGTGTGTATTAGCAGTTCTGCTAGGAATGACCTCTGTTCAGCTTTAAAACAGGAAACAAAGCACTCTTCCATAAAGAATAAGAGAACGCAGCAGACAAAAAGTGGAGAATACAGAAAGGAAAAACAGTAATTCAATATTATTTAGGGGGAAAGTTCCAAAATTTTTGAGAAAGCACCAAAAATGTGTATGTTTGTTTAGCACCCTGTGTTGCTGACTGAAGCGCCTCTAAACCCAAGTAAGAACCGCGAACGTGCAGCTGAGGTCTTCTTTGAAACCTTCAACGTCCCAGCACTTTTCATCTCCATGCAGGCCGTTCTCAGCCTGTGAGTAACACACACACACACACACACGCACACACACACACACACGCATGTATTGGAAAATAGTGGTTGTGTGTGTGTGCATGTAGGTATGCGACTGGTAGGACAACGGGTGTGGTGTTGGATGCGGGGGATGGTGTGACCCACGCAGTGCCAATCTACGAGGGTTTTGCGATTCCGCACTCGATCATGCGTGTGGACATTGCAGGCCGTGACGTGTCCCGATTTCTTCGCCTGCTCCTGAGGAAGGAGGGATACAGCTTTCACACCTCTGCTGAGTTCGAGGTCGTACGCACTATCAAAGAGGTAGTTCTCTTCATCAGGGGTGAAGTCTAAGCTGCATAAACACTATGATTGGGTGGAAAAAAAAAAAAGCTAATAAACACCACTGTTCTGACAGGTCACATTTAATGTATAGTTAACGTGTGTGTGTGTGTGTGTGTGTGTGTGTGTGTGTGTGTGTGTGTGTGTGTGTGTGTGTGTGTGTGTGTGTTCGTGTTCTAGAGGGCATGTTATCTGTCCTTGAATCCTCAGAAAGATGAGACTCTGGAGACGGAGAAGGCACAGTACACACTGCCAGACGGGAGCACAATTGATGTAATGAACTGTGTGTTTTAGTAACGTACATTGTGATCACGAAAAAATACTAAATACTGATAGTACACAATGTTATCTAACATAGTGGAAAGACATTCAGAACAATAACTTTCAGGTGTGTGTGTGTGTGTGTGTTAATTGGATAGATTGGGCCGGCCAGGTTCCGGGCCCCAGAGCTGTTGTTCCGGCCTGACCTAATTGGAAATGAGAGTGAAGGAATCCATGAGGTTCTTGCCTTCGCCATACAGAAATCAGACCTGGACCTCCGGCGTACCTTGTTCTCCAACATTGTCCTAAGTGGCGGCTCCACACTGCTCAAAGGTGCTGTGTTCATCATCACAGTGATTATCACCGCCCATCTGCAGCGTCACTCGCCGCGTCACCCGCCACCCACCCGCTGCATCACTCGCAGTCACCCACCTGCCGCCTCACTCCTCGCCCACCTGCCGCGTCACTCACCTCGTCACCCGCCCACCGCGTCACTCCTCACCCACCTGCCGCGTCACTCACCATGTCACTCACCGCATCACCTGCCACCCACCCGCGGCCTCACCCCTCGCCCACCCGCCGCCTCACCCCTCGCCCACCCGCCGCCTCCCTCACTGCGTCGCTCCTTGCCCACCTGCCACCTCACTCCTTGCATCACCTGCCACCCACCCACCGCGTCACCCACTGCGTCGCCCCTTGCCCACCCGCGGCCTCACTCACCGCGTCGCTCACTGCGTCGCTCCTTGCCCACCTGCCGCCTCACTCCTTGCCCACCTGCCGCGTCACTCACCGCATCACCTGCCACCCACCCACCGCGTCGCTCCTCGCCCACCTGCCGCCTCGCTCACCGCTCTTTAATGAGCGGTGAGTAACGCAGCAGACATTATTTATTTATATCATAGTTATGAGCACATTGTTCAGGTGTGAAAAAAGTGAAGGGTTAATTGTGTGTGTGTGTGTGTGTGTGTGTGTGTGTGTGTGTGTGTGTGTGCGCGTGCGCGTGCGCGTGCATTAGGGTTTGGAGACAGACTGCTGAGTGAAGTGAAGAAGCTTGCTCCCAAAGATGTCAAAATAAAGGTTTGTGCTTCACTCTGAAATTAACACTAATACTTTTTTAATACTGTTTTTTTAATAACTGTGTGTGTTGCAGATCTCCGCTCCACAGGAGAGACTTTACTCTACATGGATCGGGTAAGAACATTATCACATTTGAGTGTAAGACCTAGACTGTGTGTACGTGCAATTCAGAGAAAACCGTTTTTCATGGATACAATCTATTTGACCAATTTGGCCCTTTGCTGTGTGTGTGTGTGTGTGTGTGTGTGTGTGTGAGACAGTGGCTCTATCCTAGCTTCGTTGGACACTTTTAAGAAGATGTGGGTTTCTAAGAAAGAGTATGAAGAGGACCGAGCACGTGCCATTCACAGGAAGACCTTCTAATAAGCCCCTCCCACTACACCCCCTTGCCCTGCCCCTCTCAATTATGACACTGATGCTGATTGGGAGTGTTTGTGCATTTCTAATCACACACACACATTGTTGTATTGTCCTACAAATCATCTGTGTGTTCTAGTCTAAAATAACAGTGTCTCTCTGTGTGTGTGTGTGTGTGTGTGTGTGTGTGGGGGGGGGTGTTGTTGCCACTCTAGCGGTTGGACAGGAAGTGAAGAAAGGACATAGTGGTAGAAATTTTCCTCACACACATGCAGTCGCAGCGCGCACCCACTGACAGACTACTCATTATTACATTTATTCTCTGCACTGCACACACATGCTAGCCTGTAGAGTGAGATCGTCCACCTCCTATTCCTTTCGTGTGTGTGTGTGTGTGTGTGTGTGTTATAGCTCACATTTCCTCATTCAGGAGACCCCACATGCACCAACCTCACCCCCCACCCGAGACCCACACACACACACACCCCATCTTTACAGAGTGATTAGTTTAGAAATTTTTTATTTTAAATTCTGTCTCTTAATTTTTTATGTTCAACTGTGTGTGTTGGGGGAGGGGTGGGAGTGTATAGGATGCTCTTTGATGTCATATCCGGTGGGCGGGGCAGTGTTACATGGTTTTGTCTATTTTCTACAGTTGTTGGTTATGTAACTGAAAGTGGGTGTGACCTTAACACGTAACCATGACAACAGCTGAGGGTTTTTAATGATTTGTGAATGAAACTTTCAGTCAATTGACTGATTTCACCATGGAAACAGCTCCAAACTTTAAATGATTCAAACTTCAATGCTTTTTTTATTTATTTCAATTTTGCTATGAAAACTTGATTTGCATTAGACGTGTATGCAGTCAGATTATTATTACTATTATTATTATTATTATTATTATTATTATTATTATTATAGGCAACAGTAAAGCATGTAAACTAACCGAAATTCTGTTCACATTCCAGTGTGTGTGTGTGTGTGTGTGTGTGTGTGTGAGAGAGAGAGTGATAGAGAGTGAGAGAGGATACAGCAGACTAATTGATTGACAGTTAAATGGAAAGTTGAAATCCATCCATGGTGAAAAAATCTTAATTTCATTATATTAGCTTTTACGCACGCACACACACACACACACACAGGACTGATTACAGCGGAGAGTAAATCTGACAACGTGACCAGGGATTAGTTTGATACATGAAAACAGAAATGTTTTACATGAGATTTTCTCTACACACAGAAGCTCTGCACATGAACTCTCTGTAATGCTGATGTATAAATTATAAATAAATGAATGAAAAATCTCATCGGGTGCTTTTAGTCTGATCTCGTACACACTGATAAGCAGGATTGTGATTCAGTCCATTTCTTATTGTGTGTGTGTAAAGTAACTGGACCACAGGTGGTATTATGAAGTCTGAGAAGTTCCACACCTGGTGTGAAGAATCACAGAGCACTAACCTAAACATCAGCTTTATTTCATATAAATTTAACATTTATAAATTACTCATTAGTTTATCTCTAATGAGTAAACCAGTGGAGACGATAGGAAGAAACCTTGATAGGAACCAGATTCAGGCGGGTACCCACTTCACTCTTCAGTCAGGTTCTGACAGGTGCTTTTTTACAATATTTTTTATTTTATTTTACAGAATACCGTACAGCTGATCATATTTACACAATGGAATAATATGTGGTTCCTAATTATAAGGTTTTGACCCCATCTTGCATAACAGATTATTTTACACAATGTTGGAGAGTGATCTCATTAAATCCATGTGCAAAGGGAACAAGTGCAAAACCAGAATTGGAGATAAACTGATTTTTCTTTCAGGAGTGTGGTGTGAAACAGGGCTGCTGTTTAAGTCCCACACTCAACATCTACAGTAATGAATTGGTCTCCATGTTAGAGGGTCTGCAGCACCTGATCTCACTCTACACCACTCCGAGATGAATCTCCTGCTGTATGCAGATCACCTGCTGCTGCTTTCCACCACTGCTCAGGGTCTACAGCAGAACCTGGACCTGCTGCAGCAGTGCGGTCGAACTTGGATCCTGACAGTCAACCTCAACAAGACCAAAATCATTATCGTCCATCTCAGGGAACTAAACACATTTAGGGTTGGAACTCATTAAATTAAGCCAAAAACTACACCTACCTCGGACTATGTATGAGTTCATCACAAACCTTTAAACTGGCAGTAAATAAACAGAGAGCACGCACACAGAGCTTCTACATGATAAAATGACAAACTTATATAGAATTTCCAGTTAGAATCTGCCTTAAAAAATCTAGTCAGTGATTGAAGCAATTATCCTGTATGTCTGTGAAGTGTGGTGTTTGCTAACACACCAACATGCACATGAGACAAACATCCACCTGAAATCCTGCATGTGGAGATCTTAAAGGTGCACAGAAACACTGCCAACAACGGATGCAGTGCAGAATTAGGGCCGAATTCCGTTCCTCCTGAACATCCAAAAAAGGACAATCAAATTCTGAAAACATATTAAAGCAAGCGACCCACAATCATATTCACTAACACACAATCATTTCATTATAAACATCTACAATACCAAGAGATGAGCAATAACACCAGTCACCTTATTCAACTGGTCACTGCTACCTCAACAACACACACAACACCAGCATATTTACACCTGCATATTGGAGCCTTTGGAGAAACAACTTGCTGCCTGGCTGAATGACAATAAACTTCACTTTGACATTGACATACATACCACAAGCACACACTCACAATACCAGCTCACACTTGCACACATTTCATTTTGGTGAAATGTTCACCAGAATTAACCAAATTACCATCAAGTTTAACTGCCTCACAGCCCCAGATAAACTGGGGTGAGTTTGTAATAGAGCAGTGCGGAGTGACAGGCGCTGGAGGCGTGGTCAGTGCGGAGTGACAGGCAGAGACAGGTGCTGGGGGCGTGGTCAGTGCGGAGTGACAGGCAGAGACAAGCCCTGGGGGCGTGGCCAGTGCAGAGTGACAGGCAGAGACAGGCACTGGGGGGGTGGTTAGTGCGGAATGACAGGCAGAGACAGAAACTGGAGGGGTGGTCAGTGCGGAGTGACAGGCAGAGAGAGGCACTGGGGGCGTGGTCAGTGCGGAGTGACAGGCAGAACGAGGCACTGGGGGCGTGGTTAGTGCGGAATGACAGGCAGAGACAGGCACTGGGGGCGTGGTCAGTGTAGAATGACAGACACTGGGGCGTTTCAGTGCGGAGTGACCGGTGAAAACAGACTGGGGCGTGGTCAGTGCGGAATGACAGACACTGGGGCGTGGTCAGTGCGGAATGACAGACACTGGGGCGTGGTCAGTGCGGAATGACAGACACTGGGGCGTGGTCAGTGCGGAATGACAGACACTGGGGCATGGTCAGTGCGGAATGACAAGCGCGCACGTGGATGCTGGATGAACTAAATGCGGTCTTTAAGTTCAAGACTGAGAACTTTGACTACAACATTTTCATTTCCACTGATGCAGGAATAAAATGTTTTAAATGTGGTCAGTTTGGGCATATTGTGCGTGCCTGTCCTGAAAAACAGAGTGACCCCGGTGTTTCCAAGTGACCGGGACAGGAAAGAGCTGAGCATGCTGGAGTCGTTCCTCCTGCGGCTTCTGCTTGGCCTGCTGCTGAAAGCCTTGTAACTGCTGTTGCACCAGGGCCTAGGGAAGGCCCCAGAGAAACCCTGCTTAAACCTAAGAGCGCCTATTGTTTACTGCTACTATTTATTTATGGTATTGTTTTAAACTGGAGAAGGTAGCTTTTAACTCTTCAGTTTAGATACTGCAGTACAGGGGGAGCTGGTCTGCTCACACTTTAAAACGTTACTGAGATGGATGCTCAGTAACGTTACTGAGATGTTACTGAGATGGATGCTCCTTCTAAGTTCTTCTTCAGTTTAGAACAAAGAAATGGACAAAAAAGGTTCATGCATGCTGTGTGAACAGAATCAGGGATCTCGTGTCAGAGCCTTCTGAATTTCGCAAGCAGACAATTAGCTTCTATTCACAGCTGTATAGCAGTGAGCGGTCAGGGGCACAGGCAGAGGACTTCCAGAGGACCTGCCAAAGCACTCAGAGTCAGTGGCAAGCAAGATCTCCAGTGTGACCGTTTCTGCACTGTCCAGAACTCTAGTCTCCTCGGGCAATGTGTTGCTCCGGGAGTTTGTGATCTTCACGGGGTCAGACTTGTCGAGAGCAGAGAACCTGGCAGCACGTATGAGACTGAGGTCCCTGTGTGTTGTCAATCAGCTCCTACACCGCTGGAGATCTGCACTAACATCAGATGAGCGTGTTCAGCTGATGGACTATCAACACACAGAGGCTGGTCCTGCAGAGGAGGAACCCTTTCCCCAGCTGAACGTCGCTCCTGACCTCAACGGGTGTGAGCGCCCCTTCCTGGAGTTCCGGGGTAAAGGGGAGATGGACTTTGGGTCAGTGTCGGGGAAGCTGCTCTACAGAGCGTGTTAAGGTTCTGAATAAGAAAAAGCTGAGTGGGAGGGTGGACCCCCATGGAGAAGTGTTCAGGGTTTAAATGCTGATATTAAATCAGAGTGGAGACACTGTACAAACCACCATTACCAAAAAGAGCTGTGAGCTTCAGTGGAGGATTTTACACTGCATCATCTCTGTGAACTCTTTATTTCTGTTTAAACTCTGATGCTACACCTGACTGTCCTTTTTATTCACAGAGAGAAACAGTTTTCATGCTTTTATTCACTGCTCCAGGTTGCAGTCACTGTTTGTGTTTTTACGGAGCATTTTAAGGTCTTTTTATGTTGATTTTACTGTTCAGTGATTTATTTTTGGTGTTAAATACGTTAGGAAACACAGGTTCAGGTGCCACCTGGTTAATTTTCTCCTCGGTCAGGTGAAGATGGAGATAAACATAAAACCAGATCACACAGAACACTGACTGTGAGAACACAAGAATGTTAAAGAGGCTGATCAAATCAAGAGTTTTAATAGATTGTAACTTTTACAGAAGTGTGAATGATGTGGAAGTGTTTAAATGTGTGTGGTGTTGGAGAATGTTTTGTTACAGAAGGAGAATAAACTTTACACCAGAACTGAACTCAAATCAATTATGAAACCATTTTACACATATTTATTTATTTATCTATTTATTTATTTATTTATTAAGTCCCCCTGAATTTTTATGATGTGACGTGTGTAAATAAAGTTTTGTAAAAGTACAAAAAAAAGTCTCTCTCTCTCTCTCTCTCTCTCTCTCTCTCTCAGTTTGCTTTATTGCATGACAAATATTGACATTCATATTGCCAAAGCACAGAATATACAGACACAAATCAGAAACTACAGTCAGAAATAATAATAAACTATAATAATACTGTATATAATATAGTATAGAATCTATAATATACTAGGTTCCCTGGTGGTCTAGTGGTCAGGATGCAGCGCTCTCACCGCTGCGGCCCGGGTTTGATCCCCGGTCAGGGAACCATCCCCAGCAACTTTCAGTGCCGGTCCCAAGCCCGGATAAATTAGGGAGGGTTGCGTTAGGAAGGGCATCCAGAGTAAAAACGTGCCAAATTAAACATGCGGCGGATCTGCTGTGGCGACCCCTAACAGGAGAAGCCGAAATAAAGTTTATTAGAATCTATAATATACTGTAATATAACTATATAAACTATAGAGTTATAAAGGGAATAGTTAAATAAATAAAAAATAAGATGAAATAATAATAGAATAAAAGGAAAGAAAATAAAGGCTGTATATACGTGTGTGTGTGTGTGTGTGTGTGTGTGTGTGTGTGTGTGTGTGTGTGTGTGTGTGTGTGTGTGTGTGATGCATACACTAGGTGACACGGTCACATACTGTCCTTCACCTGGTGGAAGGTGTGTATTCAGTGGGCTGCGAGTGTACAGTCTCTGTGCTTCCGAATAGGTGGCGCCGTTTGTCAGGGGCTGAGAGGGAGTGAAGTTAAAAATTAAAACGTTGGTGAAGAATTGTGTTTGAAAGTAGACGTATTGTGTGTGTGTGTGTGTTGGTGGTGTGTTGGTGGTGTGTTAATGTGTTTGATGGTGGTGTGTTGGTGGTGTGTTAGTGTTAGTGGTGTGTTGGTGTGTGTTGGTGGTGTGTTGGCGGTGTGTTTGTATGTGTGTTTGATGGTGTTGTGTTAGTGTGTTTGTTAATGGTGTGTTGGTGTGTGTTGGTGGTGTGTTAGTGTGTGTGATGGTGGTGTGTTAGTGGTGTGTTGGTAGTGTGTTGGTGTGTGTGTTAACGGAGAGTTGGTGGTGTGATGGTGGTGTGTAAGTGTGTGATGGCGGTGTGTTTGTGTGTGTGTGATGGTGGTGTGTTAGTCTGTTTGTTAATGGTGTGATGGTGGTGTGTTAGTGGTGTGTAAGTGTGTGTTGGTGGTGTGTTGGTGTGTTAGTGGTGTGTTAGTGTGTGTTGGTGGTGTGTTAGTGTGTGATGGCGGTGTGTGTGTGTGTGTGTGAGTTGGTGGTGTGTTAGTGTGTGTTGGTGGTGTGTTAGTGTGTGATGGCGGTGTGTGTGTGTGAGTTGGTGGTGTGTTAGTGTGTTTGTTAGTGGTGTGTTAGTGTGTGTTGGTGGTGTGTTAGTGTGTGTGATGGTGGTGTGTTAGTGGTGTGTTAGTGTGTGTTGGTGGTGTGTTTGTGTGTGTGATGGTGGTGTGATGGCGGTGTGTTAGTGTGTGATGGCGGTGTGTTTGTGTGTGAGTTGGAGGTGTGTTAGTGTGTTTGTTAGTGGTGTGTTAGTGTGTGTTGGTGGTGTGTTAGTGTGTGTGATGGTGGTGTGTTAGTGTGTGTTGGTGGTGTGTTTGTGTGTGAGTTGGAGGTGTGTTAGTGTGTTTGTTAGTGGTGTGTTAGTGTGTGTGATGGCGGTGTGTTAGTGTGTGTGATGGTGGTGTGTTAGTGTGTGTTGGTGGTGTGTTTGTGTGTGAGTTGGAGGTGTGTTAGTGTGTTTGTTAGTGGTGTGTTAGTGTGTGTAATGATGGTGTATTAGAGTGCGATGGTGGTGTGTTAGTGTGTGTTGGTGGTGTGTTTGTGTGTGAGTTGGAGGTGTGTTAGTGTGTTTGTTAGTGGTGTGTTAGTGTGTGTAATGATGGTGTGTTAGTGTGTGATGGAGGTGTGTTAGTGTGTTTGTTAGTGGTGTGTTAGTGTGTGTGATGGTGGTGTGTTAGTGGTGTGTTAGAGTGTAATGATGGTGTGTTAGTGTGTGATGGAGGTGTGTTAGTGTGTTTGTTAGTGGTGTGTTAGTGTGTGTGATGGTGTGTTAGAGTGTAATGATGGTGTATTAGAGTGCGATGGTGGTGTGTTTGTGTGTGATGGTGGTGTTGGCAGGAGGATCCCTTATAACAACATTGTTTTGACAGTTTTTGTTTAAGAAAATACACAGATATTTTGTTCATTTGTGAAAATATAAGCATCTTGAATATATAATTATTAATTTTGTATAATAATTATACATTTGTTTAAAAATTAATTTTGAATAATAATTAAATTATATATGCATAAATGTAATATACAAACAATAAAACCAAGCATTTAAACGTAGGTAATCTGTTAAAAACAGATAAGTTAATGTATTAATTATCTACTGTACAAAAGCAAAAATGGCAACTAAAATAAAATAAATGATTTACAGGCACGAGGTCGGAAGTAAAGTCTCGCGTGGTTCAGTGCGGTAACTCTACTAGATCACACTGAGGCACAATGTCTGAAGTTCAGGACAGGAGAATCACAGTGCTACATGTATCACTTCATTAGGATGCATTGCTCATCTTCTCCACACAATGATGAGCCAACTGGACTGCAGAAAAGGCAATTATGTGAAAATTCTGTTTGTAGACTACAGTTCAGTGTTTAATACCATAATTCCCTTCACACTCACCTCTAGGTTGGAGGTCCTGGGACTCAGCCTGCGGCTCTGTCAATGGATCTTCAACTTCCTGACTGACAGACCACAAGCCGTTTGGGTTGGCAAACACATCTCATCCACCTTCAACCTCAGCAATGGAGCTCCTCAGGGTTGTGTTTTGAGCCCCCTGCTGTACTCACTGTACACCAGTGACGGGCAGTCAGGACCAACAAAGCCTTCTCTGCTGGCCTAAACACCATCATCAGCACTGACCTACATTTACAACCTAAATTCTAATAATTAATACTACTAATTAATATTAATTTATTCCCAACAGTTTATTTTCTGCATTTCGTAGCGTTTCCTGGCTGCACTGCTTCCAGTACGTGTATGTGGATGTTAGATTTTTTTGTCCAATCAGATTTCAGCCTCTATGTGCTGCCACGTCAATCTAATCTGCTCAGAGCCTTCAGAATCAGTACTGCTGGCCTTTTACCATCGTCTCCTTAATAAACAGCTCTGTTTCTTTAACCAATCAGATTTCAGATTCGCCTCACAGCTCGCTGGCCCAGAATAGCGTTAGCATTTTTCCGTCCTCTGATTGGTTGGTCAGAGTAAAACTGTTACAGCTGAGTTTGACTGGTGAAACACGTGTGTAGCTCTGCACACGTTAATACATCTGAGTTAGATTTTTTATGCCTACAGAGGAAGAGAAATGAATTTGGTCTCAGATATATGTAAAAATCTATTTTGAAGAAAAGCTAGACATGGTGAGGAGGTCACCAACCCTGAAGCTAGCTAGCGTGTCTCAGCCCAGGAAAGGGTTTGTTCTCCACTTCCAGACCAGTGAATACAAGCGGTATCACTGGATTACAGCCTCTGGGGGGCGCTGCACATTATGAGTCGGCATCTCTGGTGAGTAGGTTGTGTTTTATTTACATTTTAATGTTTTTGTCATGTTTTTAGACAAATATAGATTGTGAACTGCTCCAGATGTTGTAGGTGCACAGTTGTGGTCTCTCTGTAATGCCACGTGTTGTTATATTGTATGTTTGTATTGTATTGATGGTTTCTATAATTGTGATGTGATAGTGATGGTATTAAGAGGTGGATTAATTCGGGTACGTCCACACTGAAGGCCCAGGTACCAAATACACCACCCACCACTGCTGTACACATATAACTGTGTGGCCACTTGCAACTCCACCACCATCAAGTTTGATATTGCAATACACTGTTGTGGTGGGCCTGATATCGGCGAGATCGGCCTACATACAGGAGATTAAAAACCAAGAGAGATGGAGCCAGGAGAACAATCTTGTAGAACTAGACTGAGGAGTTGATAGTGGACTTCAGCACGAAGCAGGAGCGGTCATACCAACCGCTAAACATCAACGGGACCCCAGTGGAGAGAATGGACAGTTTCCGGTACCTAGGTGCTCACATAACACAGGACCTGTCTTGGTCTTTTCACATCACCAACATGGTGAAGATCTGAGATGCTTAAGGGACTTTAAACTTCCCTTTCAGGTGCTAAAGACTTTCTACCCCTGCACCATTGAGAGCGTCCTGACGGGTAGCATCACTTCCTGGTTCGGGGAACAGCACCATGCAGAACAGGGGAGCCCTCCAGTGGGTGGTGCAGTCAGCCGAATGTACCATCCACACCGAGCTCCCTAACCTGCAGGACATTTACAGCACGTGGTGCCGGACCAGAGCCAGGAAAATTGTAGACCTCAGCCATTCGAACAATGGACTCTTTTCTCTGTTACGTTCAGGGAAACGCTTCCGCTCCCTGAAAGCGAACACAGAGAGAATGAGGAGGAGCTTCTTCCCACAGGCCAACTCTAACTGGACTGGACGAGCACAGCATCACTTTCTCACAGTCTCTTTAGTCTGTACTTCTGTCAAACATCTGGAATGTATATGTAAACACCTGTTGCTAAAGTGTGTAATATATATATATATATATATATATAGAAGTCAGAGAGAGTTACGAATGCGAGTTTGGTCCGTGATGCGAGTATAATCCGTTTAGGAAGGATAATCCACGGAAAGTGTATGATCCACAGTGTATATAATCCACAACGCAGGTGTACACGGGAGTAATCCACGGAAAGGAACCAGTGGGGAACGCTGGCAGTCAGAAACTGGGTAGATAACCATAGCCAACTAGTAGGTCCGACACGAGTGAGATGGGAATGAGAGCTTATATAGGGGAATCGGTAATGAGGGACAGGTGTCTGTAGTTAGTGCCGAGAGCGGCAGAACGAGGCAGCGTGACAGCCACTGTGGGGGGGCGTGGCAGGTGGATCCCTGACAAATAGTTTCTTACTCTTGTATATATTATTATTTTTTATTGTATTTCTTTCATGTTTACAAGTTGGACAGTCGTAAAAAGCATTTCACTATATGTCGGATGAATGTGTGTGACAAATAGAATTTCAATGTGAATTTTTTATTAAAGAAAGGAACAAACAACACAACAAAACCTTGGCCTGTTTTTTATATCGTTTGAGTTGATGTTTTGAAATATTACTTTTTTATGTCCATGTTCATCATTTACACAAAAAAGACAAACTCAAACTAAACTAAACATGTTTGTTTATTTTCCGTTTCTATTTTGTTCATATTTAAAAGGGAAGCAGAGTAGCAGGAGGAAGCTGTCAGTGCATTAAAAAAACTACATGTACATTTTACTTCTGTTAATAAAACGTAAATATTGCAGACATAAGCGGAAGAAAACAACATTTTTTTGCGTGAGCGGGATTGAAAGATCCGTCCCATGCAGGTCTCTACCCCGTACTGTCCGCCATTGTGCAAGCGGCTGTTATCTGGCCATCAAGCGAACCAGTAACCTGAGCAGCCCAACTTAATGACAACGTTATGATAACAAATTTCATTACTGATTATTATCGGTTTTATCCGTTAGTTGTTGCAGCCGTAGTACACACACACACACATACACACACACACACACTCTCACAGACACACACACACACACACACACACACACACATATAAACACACACTCTCACAGACACACACACACATACTCTCACAGACACATGTACACACATACTCTCACATACACACGCACACACACACTCTCACAGACACACGTACACACACACACTCACAGACACACGTACACACACACACACA
>JBCEWE010000653.1:82500-85000 GCA_039877035.1 Silurus lanzhouensis | reverse complement strand
CTGTTGTACTTTAACTGTTCTTCTGTGTTCCTGTATGAACTGAAGTCTTCCACAGTTTTTTAGACTAAATATCTCCACTAGATAAACAAATGAACCACAGACCATGACAGCACAGTTCTCACTTCCTAACCTCATTACAGAAAATTACACATTAGAACTACGCAACACACAAATATACACAAACACAGTCATGTCCTAAAAGTCTGAGTAGGTGTTTACATTCTGTCATTTTGTTTTCTGCTGTCTGTGTTTGTGTTCCTGATATGACTTTTATCTTTTATAACTTTACATGATCACATCCTCTTCCTGTACTGCTACACACTCATCATCATCATCTCTCTCTCTCTCTCTCTCTCTCTCTCTCTCTCTCTCTCTCTCTCTCTCTCCCTTATTCATGGTGTGTGTGTTATCAGCCCACAGCAGAGGCAGTGAAAGGAGCGATTCAGCTGGGGATTGCCTACACAGTGGGAAAGCAGACCAAACCAGACAGAGATGTTCTCATGCAGGACTTTTATGTGGTGGACAGTGTTTTTTTCCCCAGGTATTTCACAATGCACTGACACTGGAGACTCCCTACAGAAATTACAGAAAACTTCACCATATCAATGAGTAAATTTTAAATAAGTCAGTTTATTGTGGTGCGTCTGCTGTAGTTCAGCTGTTACTATGGACACAACCCTGTATTACTATAATTTCTGCACTACTGTCAGAGTCGCTGTTATAAAGAATTAATCAACACCATCTGACCAATCCCAGTCCAGCGCTGTGCGTTAAGAGGATATTAGATTAGGATCAAGTTATAATAGCTTCATTTTATTATGGTTTATTATAGTTAGTATTATAGTTAAAGTGGAGAAACTTTAATACTCTGTGGTTTTGTAATAAGAATGAGGAAAACTGTCACGCTGAAGTGCAGTGTTCAGTGACCATCTTCACTACTGTGTAGTCATGTGTATCTTTGTTTTCATTCATGACTCCTGCCCTTGTCTTCTCATTGGTCCTCGTTTTCACATGTTGTCTCCTTCACAGCTGTTGTTCATTTCCTTGTTTAATTCATGTGTGTATCAATTCGTCATGTCTTTGTTTTAATTCCACGGAGTAACACACTGAGTTTAGTTGCTATTAAGATCCTTTTATTTATTGTTTGTCTCCAGCATTTTGATCTCGTTTTTTATTCATGTTATTTTTTTGTCCACAGTTTTGCTATTTCTTTAATGAAACATTCTTACCCAATAAAAACTTTCTTACCCTATTAAACGTTTTAACCCAGCACTCATATCCGTCTTCGCTATCGTGCATTCAGCTCAATCACACGTTTAAAAATGCAACATAATGCAGAATCAGAAGGAAATCCTCAGAGTCAGAAATACAGCTAGAAGAGTACACTGTTACACTGTCACTGTTCCTCTGATCATCTTTTTTCATTTGATCTTGATCTTAACATTTTCTCTCACTTTCCTCAGTATTAATGTTGTGCATCAGTAAAACTCTATTGTTGATGGTGTTATTATTGTTAGTGGTGTTGATCATAGTGTTGGATTTTTCTAACTAGTCCTTGACCCTGTGTTTTCTGTTACTGTGAATGTTGTTTTATGTTGTTTTATGGAGCATCAGGGTTCTGGAGAAACGTTGTTTTATTTCACTGTGTACTGCGTCTGCTATATATGGTTGAAATGACAATAAAAGCTTTTTGACTTGACTTGACTTGACTTGACTTGACTTGGTAGTGATGATGGTGTTAGTAGTGGTGTTGGTGGCTTTTTTAATGTTGATGGCGGTGATGGTGGTAGTGGTGTTGATATTGTTGCTGATGGTGGTGTTGGTGGTAGTGGTGTTGATGATGGTGGTGGTTGTTGTTAATGGTGGTGTTGGTGGTATAGGTGTTGATGGTGTTGTTGGTGGTTGTTGTTAATGGTGGTGTTGGTGGCGGTGGTTGTTGTGAATGGTGGTGTTGGTGGTATAGGTGTTGATGGTGTTGTTGGTGGTGGTTGTTAATGGTGTTGATGGTGGTGTTGGAGTTAATGGTGAGGGTGGTGTTGGTGGTAGTGGTGGTGGTGGTGTTGCTGGTTGTGGTGTTGGTGGTTGTTTTAATGTTGGTGTTGATGGTGGTGTTTGTTGTTGTAAATGGTGATGGTGGTGTTGGATGTTTTTAATGATGGTGTTGTTGTTGATGGTGCTGGTTGTTGTTAATGGTGGTGTTGGTGTTGTTGTTGATGATGGTGGTGGTTGTTGTTAATGGTGGTGTTGGTGGTAGTGGTGTTGATGGTGTTGTTGTTGTTGGTGGTGGTGGTTGTTAATAATATTGGAGGTGGTAGTAGTGTTGGTTGTTGTTAATGGTGGTTTTGGTGGTAGAGATGTTGATGGTATTGTTGCTGGTTGTGGTGTTGATTGTGTTATTGTTGTGTTTCTGTGTCAGTGAAGGCAGTAACCTGACCCCAGGACATCACTTCCCTGACTTCCGTTTTAAAATCTACGCTCCTCTGGCCTTCCGCTATTTCAG
>JBCEWE010000653.1:32500-80000 GCA_039877035.1 Silurus lanzhouensis | reverse complement strand
AGTCATGGAACACACGCACTCATTTACACACACATGCCTACACACACACACACACACACACACACACACACACACACACACACACACACACACACACACGCATTTACAAACACAAGTTTAACACACAAACATACATACACACATGCATAACACACAGCTTCAACAAGTGAGGTTTTTAATGTGTTTGGTGGGTGTTATTTGGTGTGTGTGTGTGTGTGTGTGTGTGTGTGTGTGTGTGTGTGTGTGTGTGTGTGTGTGTGTACAGATTTATTAAAAAGGTGGAACACTCATGGAAGGCTCTCGTACATGATGGTGTAAGTTCTAAGAGACAAACTGTAGATGTGTTTACATGTGTTGAATATTGAAGGCATGTGAGTGATTAGTGTGTGTGTGTGTGTGTGTGTGTGTGTGTGTGTGTGTGTGTGTGTGTGTGTGTGTGTGTGTGTGTGTGTTGCAGGACACAGTGTCAGTCCACAGACCAAGTTTCTATGCTGACAGGTTTTTAAAGTTTATGGGAGGGACAGTGTTTAAAAAGATTAATTGTAAGTGATTACTTTCTCCCTCTCTCTTTCTCCCTCCTCATTCCCTTTATCCCTTTACCCCTCCCTCGTTTCTCTCAGATTTCTGATTTATAATTTTAAAATTTGTTTGTGTGTGTGTGTGTGTGTGTGTGTGTGTGTGTGTGTGTGTGTGTGTGTGTGTGTTTAGCTCTACGAGGTACTTCCTCTCGAAAAAAACGAAACTCGGTCCAGCCGTTGAGATCTGCATCACATGAAGTCCTGTCTCCAATTACAGAGGAGAGAACTGATGGGAGAAAAGCACAGAGTCTGGAGAACCTTGATGATAACGGTACTGAGTGGTAATAAGTGGTACTAAGCCATACTAGGTGGTATATATGATGATCCTTACTCACTGATACTAAGCATGTCAGGATTTTCCGGGCACATCTCTGATAAACAAGCCAGTGGAAACTGTGGTAAAGGAAAAACTCCCCGAGATGGAATTAGGAAGAAACCTTGAGAGGAACCAGACTCAAGAGGGAACCCATCCTCATCTGGGTTGCACCGAATATCCATTTATTGCAGATAAACGATGTTGCGGGGTACAGTGATGATGATCAGAAACTGTGGTCCTAAATCAATGTAGCAGACTGTTGACATTAACTACAGTCCAAATCCATCCTCAAAGTGCCTAGATAGATAGATAGATAGATAGATAGATAGATAGATAGATAGATAGATAGATAGATAGATAGATAGACAGACAGACAGACAGACAGACAGACAGACAGACAGATAGATCTTATATAAAGAGAAAAGCAGTTGGCCTAAGACAGATCCTTGCAGAACACCAAACTTTAACTCCGAGAGTGTGGAGAACTCACCATTTACATCAACAAACTGGTAGCGACCAGTCAGATAAGACATGAGCCAGGAGAGAGCTGTTTCCTTTATTCCAACAACGTTCTCAAGTCTAGCAAGCAGGAAAGTATGATCAGTGCTATTAGTACTGTTATATATATATATGGCAGTACTGAGTGGTACTGGTTGATATTGAGCGGTACTGAGCGGTATTTAGCAGTACTGTGCGGTACTGATTGATACTGAGTGGTATTGTGTGGTTCTGAGCAGTACTGAACGGTGTTTAGCAGTACTGAGTGGTACTGAGCGATTCTGAGCAGTATTTAGCAGTACTTAGCGATGCTGAGTGGTATTTATCGAAATTGAGCGGAATTTAGCGATACTGAGCGATACTGGGCGGTACTGATTGGTATTTAGCGGTACTGATCATCCCTAATCGGTACTGAGCAGTACTGAGCGATACTGAGAGGTATTTAGCAGTACTGAGTGATACTGACCGGTCCTGAGCAATACTGATCGGTCCTGATCGATATTGAGCGGTTCTGATCTATACTGAGTGATACTACGCAATATTTAGCGGTACTAATCGACCCTGAGCGATACTGAGCAGTACTGATCGAGACTGAGCGGTACTGAGTGATACTGAGTGGTATTTAGCAGTACTGAGTGTTACTGAGTGGTATTTAGCAGTACTGAGTGTTACTGAGTGGTCCTGAGCAATAGTGATTGTTCCTGAATGATACTAAGCAGTACTGATCGATACTGAGTGATACTGAGCGGTATTTAGTGATGCTGGGCAGTACCGAATGGTTTTATCTATACTGAGCGTTTTTTTAGCAGTACTGAGTGGTACTGATTGATACTAAGCGGTACTAAGTGGTATTTTGGCAGTACTGAGTGGTACTGATTGATACTAAGCGGTATTGAGTGGTACTGATCGATTAGGTGTAGGGGCAGTGTTCTGCCAGGTCTCTCCCGAGATCTAACCGCCTGCATCCTTGTGCATAACTATCGCTTTCTGGTCTGGACAGATCACCGCAACCTTGAGTACCTCCAATTTCCTAAATGACTCAACCCCTGACAGGCCAGATGGGGCCTTTTCTTTGGCCGCTTCTGGTTCTCTCTCTTGTACCGGCCTGGGAGCCAAAATGTCATGCCTGACACACTATCAAGAGTTCATGCCCGGGAGGAGAAGGAGCCATGCCCCAAGACCATCCTTTCTAAATCTATGTTGGTTCGCACCCTTATTCTCACCTTGGAGGAGCAGGTCAAGAACGCACGGGACAGGGGCTCTGTCCTCGAGATTTGCCCCACCAGTACCTGGACCTGATTGCTGGCTTCAATCAGGACCACCCGGAGCAACCTGTCGAGGCGCCCGGAGCTGCCCTGGGAAGGGGGGGGGTGGATGAGGGCTTGTACTGAGCGGTATTTAGCGATACTTAGCAGTATTTAATTATACTGAGTGGTATTTATCAATACTGAGCTGCATTTATTGATAATGAGCAGTATTTTGCAGTACTGAGCGGTATTTACTTTGACTTGACTTGACTAGACGACTATTTAGCAGTACTGAGCGATACTGAACTCAATCCTGATAGATTGGATATTTACAGTCTTAACATGTAAACCACTGTGTGTTATTTTTAATATTGTTAAGTTTGAAGAAAGATGCAGCCTGAAGGAGATTGGAGACTGTAAGGTGTTGGCGGGGGACAGTGTAGCTAGACAGCATCGGATGGTGGTCTGTAGGATGGTTTTGGAGGCGAAGAAGAAGAGAAGGATAGTGAGGATGGAAAGAAGAATAAGATGGTGGAAACTTAAGGAGGAAGACTGTAGTGTGAGGTTCAGGGAAGAGGACAGACAGGAGCTCGGTGGTGGTGAAGAGGTGCTGGATGATTGTGGAACTACTGCAGGAGTGATGAGGGAGACAGATAGAAAGGTTCTTGGTGTGACATCTGGAAATAGAAAGGAAGACAAAGAGACGTGGTGGAATGAGGAAGTGCAGGAGAGCAGAAGGAGAAAGAGGTTAACAAAACAGAAGTGGGATAGACAGAGTGATGAGAAAAGTAGGCAGGAGTACAAGGAGATGCAGCAGCAGGTGAAGAGGGATGTGGCGAAAGCCAAGGAAAAGGCATATGAGGAGCTGTAGGAGAAGTTGGACACTAAGGAAGGAGAAAAGGATTTGTAGTGATTGGCCAGGCAGAGGAACCGAGCTGGGAAGGATGTGCTACAAGTTAGAGCAGTAAAGGATGGAGAGGGAAATGTGTTGACTAGTGAGGAGAGTGTGTTGAGAAGGTGGAGGGAGTATTTTGAGCAGCTGATGAATGAGGAAAATCTGAGAGAGAGAAGGTTGGATGATGTGGAGATGTGAAGCAGGATGTAGATAGGATTAGTAAGGAGGAAGTGAGAGCAGCGATTAAAAGGATGAAGAGTGGAAAGTCGGTTGGACCAGATGACATACCTGTAGGAGCATGGAGATGTTTAGGAGAGATGCAGTGGAGTTTTTAACCAGATTGTTTAACAAGATTATGGAAGGTGGGAGGATGTCTGAGGAATGGAGAAGGAGTATGCTGGTACCAATCTTTAAGAATAATGGAGATGTGCAGACCTGCAGTAACTACATGGAAATAAAGTTGATTAGTCACACCATGAAGTTATGGGAAAGAGTAGTGGAAGCCAGGCTGAGAGAAGAGGTGACCATCTGTGCATGGTTTCATGCTGAGGAAGAGCACCACAGATGCCTTATTTGCTTTGAGGATGTTGATGGAGAAGTATAGAGAAGGTCAGAAGGAGCTGCATTGTGTGTTTGTGGATTTAGAGAAAGCGTACAACAGGGTGGAGAGAGGAGTTGTGGTATTGTATGAGGAAGTCTGGTGTGTCAGAGAAGTATGTGAGGGTGGTGCAGGACATGTATGAGGACAGTGTGACAGCAGTGAAGTGTGCAGTAGGTACGACAGACTGGTTCAGGGTGAGGGTTGGACTACATCAAGGATCGGCCCTGGACTATGATGTTTGCGGAGGATATTGTGATTTGTTGTGAGAGTAGGGAGCAGGCTGAGAAAAGTCTGGAGAGGTGGAGATACTCGCTGGAGAGAAGGGGAATGAAAGTCAGTAGGAGTAAGACAGAGTACATGTGTGTGAATGAGAGGGAGGGCAGTGGAGGGGTGCGGTTTGCAGGGAGGAGCTCCCCAAACCTGGAAGAAAATGGAGAACAACAGGGGAAGAAAAGTGAGTGTGAGCACCCCCTGGTGGCCTGGGGAGGTTGGGGATTGGGTTCCTGGAGTTAATAGCTGCTGTAACATCAGTAAGAAGAGGAACTTCTTTCCACAACATAAAATGTAACTGTAAATGGATATAAATTTTATGGTAAATTGACTCGGTATAGAGGAGCTTTTGGTAATAGGAAAATAATCAACTTTTGTGGGTTTGTATAAATATCCCTCTGGCTCTCCTCTGTCACTCTGCTGATGAAGTGTAAATGAGGATAGGATGTCCTGTGTGTAGTTAAGATATGGAGGGGACGTCCTGTGTAGTGAAGATGTGGAGGGGACGTCCTGTGTGGTGAAGATGTGGATGGGACATCCTGTGTGTAATGAACAGACTTGTCTCTCTTTATATTTCACACCAGGATGTTTGTTGATATTTTTTGACAGATTTGTCGTTTGTGAAACCAGACATCATTCCAAGCTCAGTGGATCTGCACATGGCCGATTCAGCTGCCAGCGTGACCTTTGTTACCTTCTCACATCCACACCAACTCACCGAGGATGAAGAATTCAGCAGGTGAAATCATTATCTATAATCTATACTGAGCGGCATTTATACTGAGCAGTATTTAGCAGTACTGAGCGGTATTTATCTCTTCGTCCGTCTTCGAGAGACGATGGTGTAGCTTCCAGTTTGGGTGTCATATCTGCACCTTCGCGAGTGGCTGAAAAGTCAGATCCTGGAGTGACAGTCTCTGTTGCACTTGCTGCAGGTGAATGCTGATGCTTGCTGAGGCTGTTGTTGGTTTGCCTTCCTCCTGGCTCTCTTTGCGGCGAGGTTTGTGTTTCTCACCTCCTCGGCTTTCTGAGCGCCCTGTCTGACAGCAAGACGCCAGGCGGGGCGGTCGTCAGCACAGCTCTCCCAGTTGTTTACATTGATGTTGGCCATCTTCATGTCCTTTTTTATTTAGCAGTACTGAGCAGTCCTGATCGATACTAAAAGTCAAAATGAACCCACATCCATTTATCTCCTCGCTGACCTGCAAACTCACCTGGGAGTGTGGATGCATATGACAACTGTGAGGCGTGTGCTTAATGCATGGCAGTGAGGCGTGTTTAATGCATCGCTGTGAGGCGTGTGTTTAATGCATCGCTGTGAGGCGTGTGTTTAATGCGTCGCTGTGAGGCGTGTGTTTAATGCATCGCTGTGAGGCGTGTGTTTAATGCATCGCTGTGAGGCGTGTGTTTAATGCGTCGCTGTGAGGCGTGTTTAATGCTTTACATTGAGGCGTGTTTAATGTCATGTGTAACGTAGTGTTGTCATGTTGCAGAGGTGAATGTGGGAATTCAAACTCCACTCTTGCTCTGGAAGACTCTGCGTTTCAGTCCAATTCCTCACACAGCAGCACATCGGATTCAGAACTGAACATTTATCTGGTGAGACGGGAGCAAGTTATTGTACTCACTAACGCTCACACACACTTCAGTACACTTTATTGCACTTTATTAAACACTTTATTCCAATTAGTGGCCTCTGATCTACCACATCAGATTATAGGTGTGTTTTAGAGGCCCAATGTTTCTTGACTGACAGAACTGTTATCATGGCAAACATCTCACTGACCTTCGAACATCACATCATCTCAAACATACACTCGTTATACCCTTAATGACAGTGTGCATGTGTACGTATGATGGTCATCAGGCCTGTGGTAGGTAATGTTTATAACTGAGAAGACAGTAGACAGACTGATCTAATCCCGGTGGGGTTCGTAGCCAGGGGTAAGGGTGGGGTTGAAGGTACAGATGGGGAAATATGATAAAACTATTGAATTCCATTAAGTTTTATTGGTGTAGCATTTTAAACAATAAACATTGATTCAATGCAGTTTCACAGAAATAAATTGATTACATATATTCATTTTAGTGTCATAACATAAGAAGATAAACCTTTATTTATCCCACAGTGGTGAATTTTCCATAAATTTGACAGTGTAAGTGGCGAATGTGGCAAGAAAAACTACCCTGAGATGGCATGAGAAAGAAACCTTGAGAGAAACCAGATTTAGAAGAGAACCCATCCTCATCTGAAAGACACCAAACATTCATTTATGTACTCTTCAGTGACGACACACTTACAACTGAGCAGGGGAGGGTTTTAGGGCTTTGCTCAAGGGCCCAGCAGTGGCAGCTTGGTGGTGGTGGGATTTGAACCTGTGATCTTCTGATCCAAAGCCCAATGCCTTAACCACTGAGCTACCACCTCCTCCTAGTATAAAACTTTTAATGGTCATTTTAACCAGTAAATCATTGTAGCAGAGTGTTTCTATTAATTACAGTCCAGATTCGTCTTCATGGTTCTTGAGTTTAACCTCCACAGTAATTATTTCTATTGTAATAATGTAATAAACAGGAACAGTGGTACCTCAGGAGCATGTTTAACTTCACAAGGGGGCAACAGGGGGAGAGAAACATGTATTGTTATATATCTTTAATTTCAGATAATAGTAATTTAATGATGTAATTATATAATAATAAAGACACTGTACAGTGGGATCTGGGTGTAATTTGGGACTCCAACAAGACTAGTGATGGAATGTAACTAAAAGGAAGATCCAGAAGTTAACACAGACATGAGGGATCTCTGGGCAAAAAAGATCTGCCCCCTGCGGTAGTCTTCATTATTTGAGGAACCAACAGATAGCCAGCACCTTTTGATCTAAGTAGGCGTGGAGGATCATCCTGGTACAGAAGTTCACTCAGATACTGCGACGTGAGAGCGTTAAGTGCTTTATACGTCAGTAGTAGTATTTTATAATCAGTGTGAGATGGAATTGGGAGCAGTGTAGATGATTAAAACAGGAGTGATGTCATCATATTTTCTAGATCTAGTGAGGACTCTTGCTGCTGCATTCTGAACTAACTGAAGCTTATTTCTGCACTTACTCCAACACCCAGACAGTAAAGCGTTACAGTAGTCTAATCTAGATGTTACAAAAGCATCAACTAGTTTTTCTACATCCTGTAACGACATCATATTTCTAATTTTAGCAATATTTCTTAGGTGAAAGAAGGAGATCCTGGTAATATTATTCACGTGAGACTCAAAGGAAAGACAAAGGAAATGACATCATATTTATCATTTTAGCTGCATGTGATCCTAGTAAAAGTACTTCCGTATTATTCAAGTTGAGCAGAAGATAATTTTACCCAGAGGCAACATATATATAAAGAAAAAAAGCAGTGGGCCATAGACCCTTGTTTCCTGTCTGATACAAGCCTGTGTGTGTGTGTGTGTGTGTGTGTGTGTGTGTGTGTGTGTGTGTGTGTGTGTGTGTGTGTGTGTGTGAGATGTACAGTAACACTAATATTACTATCTGATTGTTTGTGTTCCAGTGATAACTGAAGTTCACTTCCTGCTGTCTGAATTATGACGCACCGTCTGTACTACTTCCTGCTGTTTGTTCTCTTCATATCGCACTGAGGTCACATGACCTGTAAATGCTCGGCACAACGCACTGCTCTGCTTTTGATGTTGAACAAAGAATTTCAACTCCACTGAAAAAATTATTATTATTATTATTGTTATTATTATTATTATTGTTATTATTATTATTGTGTTAAATCCATGTAACCTCTCTGATGATCTGAACACAGACTCGTGTGAGATTTTGGTGTTATTTTTAAGAAGTGTATTTAAACACTCAGACGTTGTGCCTTGTTTTCTGATGGATGGAGCAAAAAGGTTTTATTAAAAGTTTAAATGAAAAGTAATCTAATCAGTTGTACTGCACAAAAACAAATCCACAATTACTCATCAATTATTAGTAAATATATAAATGTTCCTGATCTTGATCTGTGTTTAAAGTATTACAGATGTGTGATTTTGTAAACAGTTCTGTATTTTTATGCATGTTTGAAGGTTATTGTGCTATTAAAAACTGTTTATTGATTGTGGATATTTATTTATTTGTGTGTGTGTGTGTGTGTGTGTGTGTGTGTGTGTGTGTGTGTGTGTGTGTTTGTGTGTGAGAAGAGGGAGTTCAAGAAGCAGAATTAATAGCAATGTGAATGAACATGTGAATAATAAACAAGGAAAATGAGAAAGAGAGAGGGGGGGGGGTTGGATGGTGTGGAGATGTGAAGCAGGAAGTGGATAGGATTAGTAAGGAGGAAGTGAGGGCAGCGATTAAGAGGATGAAGAGTGGAAAGTCGGTTGGATCAGATGGCATACCGGTAGAAATGTTGGAGATGTTTAGGAGAGATGCAGTGGAGTTTTTACCCAGATTGTTTAACAGGATTCTGGAAGGTGAGAAGATGCCTGAGGAATGGAGAAGGAGTGTGCTGGTGCTGATATTTAAGAATAAGGGAGATGTGCAGACCTGCAGTAACTACAGGGAATAAAGTTGATCAGTCACACCATGAAGTTCTGGGAAAGAGTAGTGGAAGCCAGGCTGAAAGAAGAGGTGACCATCTGTGAGCAACAGTATTGTTTCATGCTGAGGAAGACCACCACAGACGCGTTATTTGCTTTGTGAATGTTGATGGAGAAGTATAGAGAAGGTCAGAAGGAGTTGCATTGTGTGCTTGTGGATTTAGAGAAAGTGTACGACAGGGTGGAGAGAGGAGTTGTGGTATTGTATGAGGAAGTCTGGTGTGTCAGAGAAGTATGTGAGGGTGGTGCAGGACATGTATGAGGACAGTGTGACAGCAGTGAAGTGTGCAGTAGGAACGACAGACTGGTTCAAGGTGGAGGTTGGACTGCATCAAGGATCGGCCCTGAGCCCTTTCCTGTTTGCAGTGGTGATGGACAGGTTGACGGAACGAGGTCAGACAGGAGTCTGTGGATGATATTGTGATTTGTGGCGAGAGTAGGGAGCAGGTGGAGAAGAGCCTGAAGAGGTGGAGCTACACGCTGGAGAGAAGGGAAATGAAAGTCAGTAGGAGTAAGACAGAGTACATGTGTGTGAATGAGAGGGAGGGCAGTGGAGGGGTGCAGTTGCAGGGAGAAGAGGTGGAGAAGGTGGAGGATTTCAGGTACCTGGGGTCAACAGTGCAGAGTAATGGAGAGTGTGTTAGAGAAGTGAAGAAAAGAGTGCAGGCGGGGTGGAGTGGGTGGAGAAGAGTGATAGCAGGAGTGATTTGTGATAGAAGAGTATCTGTGAGAGTGAAAGGGAAAGTTTATAGGACTGTGGTGAGACCTGAGATGTTGTATGGTTTAGAGACAGTGGCATTGAGTAAAAGACAGGAGGTGGAGCTGGAGGTAGCAGAGCTGAAGATGTTGAGATGTTCGTTGGGAGTGACGACGACGGACAGGATTAGAAATTAGTTTATTAGAGGGACAGCGCATGTAGGACGTTTTGGAAGGTGAGGGAGGTGAGATTGAAGTGAATGTGTGAATAACAGTTAGAGCTGATTGTTATAGCCTGTATTCTTGTGTTGGACGTTAGGGGGCAGTACACACACACACACACACACACACACACACACACACACACACACACACACACACACACGGAGTGATAGGTTTCCGGAAGTAGTGATCGAGAAAAACTTTCTGATCGCCATCTGATTACTAAACCCTTTACACACAAACACAAATACCCACCCCCGAGACCATTAGCAAAAAAACAAATATTTAAATAAATATGTAGCACAAAATCCTCTGAGCTTCTTTATGATATTTACACAGAGCTGGAACACAGAGCTCTGTAATCAAATTGATTTACTCAGCTTCAAAATCACTACCTGAAAGGGTGACATACTCACACACACACACACACACACACACACACACACACACACACACACACACACACAACCAAAATGTACTTTGATCTTTTGTACCTGTGACAGACTCAACCTGATGAAACACTATACACTGCACACCCTGTACACTGTACACTCTATACATTGTACATGCTATACTGTACACACCAAACTGCACACACTATACACTGTACACTCTATATACTGTACATGTTATACTGTACACACCACACTGCCCACCCTGTACACTGTACACACTACACTGTACACACCAAACTGCACACACTATACACTGCACACCCTGTACACTCTATATACTGTACATGTTATACTGTACACACCACACTGCCCACCCTGTACACTGTACACACTACACTGTACACACCAAACTGCACACACTATACACTGCACACCCTGTACACTGTACACTCTATATACTGTACATGTTATACTGTACACACCACACTGCCCACCCTGTACACTGTACACACTACACTGTACACACTACACTGTACACACCAAACTGCACACACTATACACTGCACACACTGTACACACCACACAGTACATACCACACTGTACACACTGTACACACCACACTGTACAGACCACACACTATACACTGTACAGACCACACTGCACACACTGTACACACTATACACTGCACACACTGTACACACCACACTGCACACTGTACACACTATACACTGCACATGCTATACTGCACACCCTGTACACTGTACACACTATACACTGCACACCCTGTACACAACACACTGCACACCCTGTACACTGTACACACCACACTGCACACACTCTGCACACCACACTGTACACACTATATTCAATTCAATTCAATTCATTTTTATTTGTATTGCGCTTTTAACAATGAACATTGTCTCAAAGCAGCTTTACACAGATAATGTGGTGATTAAATGTAAATATGTTCTTTATAAGTATGTTTGTCCCTGATGAGCAACTGTGGCAAGGAAAAACTCCCCGAGATGGCATAAGGAAGAAACCTTGAGAGGAACCAGACTCAAGAGGGAACCCATCCTCATCTGGGTTGCACCAAATGTCCATTTGAAGCAGATATACAAAGTTGCGGGGTGCAGTGATGATGATCAGAAGCAAACTGCACTCCCGAGTCAGCGCAGCAGACCGCCGACACCAACTACAGTCCAATCCATCCTCAAAGCACCCGTTCTACTCCGGAATTACATGGAACCACCCAAGGTGTTGATGAGAGACCGTCCCAAGCTGCACAGAAGTGTGAAGATCCACGGAGGGTAGAGGGGCAGGAACAGTGGTCACTGGAGCCTCAGGAGCATGTTTAACTCGACCGAGAGAGAGAGAGAGAGAGAGAGAGAGAGGGTGACGGGAAGAGAAGGATATGGATTATTAAGTGTAACTATTGGTGTATGAAAGTTAATGTCACTGTGCAGTTTGGACTCCGGCAAGACTCGCTATGGCAGCATAACTAAAAGGGAGAAGCAGAAGGTAACACAGACATGAGGGATCTCTGGGATAAGAGACGACCCACCACACCACCGTCAACAAACCCGGGTGAATGTGTGAATGTGAGGGGACGACAGCATACAAATATACCAGTTCACCAAACACTCCATATCCATGCTCCCTCCAGATCTGCACCTTTACCTAAGAAAAAATCTACTGATAAAAGGCTAGACTAAATAAATAAGTTTTCAACCTCGACTTGAACACTGAGACTGTGTCTGAGTCCCGAACACTGATTGGAAGGCTGTTCCATAACTGTGGGGTTTATAAGAGAAACATCTGCCCCCTGCTGTAGTCTTCATTATTTGAGGAACCAACAGATAGCCAGCACCTTTTGATCTAAGTAGGCGTGGAGGATCATACTGGTACAAAAGTTCACTCAGATACTGCGGCGTGAGAGCGTTAAGTGCTTTATACGTCAGTAGTAGTATTTTATAATCAATGCGAGATGTAATTGGGAGCAGTGTAGATGATTAAAACAGGGGTGATGTGGTCGTATTTCCTAGATCTAGTGAGGACTCTTGCTGCTGCATTCTGAACTAACTGAAGCTTATTTCTGCACTTACTCCAACACCCAGACAGTAAAGCGTTACAGTAGTCTAATCTAGATGTTACAAAAGCATGAACTAGTTTTTCTGCATCCTGTAACGACATCATATTTCTAATTTTAGCAATATTTCTTAGGTGAAAGAAGGCGATCCTGGTAATATTATTCACGTGAGACTCAAAGGAAAGACTCGGGTCAATAATCACACCGAGGTCTTTGACAGCCGTACATGCTGAAACAGAAACACCATCCAGAGATGCTACGTAATCAGAAAGTTTGCTTCACTGCACACCCTGTACACTGTACACACTATACACTGCACACCCTGTACACTGTACACACTATACACTGCACACCCTGTACACTGTACACACTATACACTGCACACGCTATACAGTACACACACACACACACACACACACACACACACACACACACACACACACACAACCAAAATGTAATGTCTGCTTTTTGGCCTGTAAACAGAAAGTAACAGTTTCAGTGGTGGGCAGTGCATTTGGTATCTGGGCCTTCAGTGAGGACGTACACGACTTAATCCACATCTTAATACCACCACTGTCACGTCACAATTATAGAAACCATCGAATGGAACAATGCTGACGCTATTCTGATCCAGTGATCTGCCCTGTGAGGAGAATCTGAAATCTGATTGGTTAAAGAAACAGAGCTGTTGGTAATATTCTCTGTGGTAAAAGTCCAGCAGTACTGATTCTGAAGGTTCTGAGCAGATTAGATTCACATGGCAGCACATAGAGGCTGAAATCTGATTGGACAAAAAATCTACATCCACATCCACGTACTGAAGCAGTGCAGCCGAGAGAAACACTCCCACATGAAGAGAAGAAACTGATGGAAGAAATTAATACAATTTCCTCAAACAAATATTAGAGTTTAGGTTGTAAATGTAGATCAGTGTTTCTGATAGTGTTTAGACCAGCAGAGAAGATTCACTGACCCTGACCTCACGCACTGAATAGTTTAATATGGAGAATCTAATATACAAATATATTCAATACAAAATAATAAATAAGAACCAAATAATCACATGATTTTATTGTGAAATTGATTTCGCCATTTCTTTCACTGAGAATACATTTAATTTGATAATAAATAAATGCAGCATGTCTGTGTGCTGGTGCGTTCCGGTCTCTCCTGATGAAATCTGATGTTTTTGTTGTGAAACTTCCTGTCTGCTTACTCAGGTTAGCCTGAAACTCGGTCACGTGATCGGTGATGTCACGCGAAGAATGTCGGTGTGGACTCACCTGCAGCAGGAAGCCACGCCCCATACCTGGAAGATTCAGGAAATCGGCCTGTGCGTTGCAGCTCGCGCGCGTGGATTTCGGGAAACGTCTGTCTTTTGCTCCAGTTTAAGTCTTCAGGTGAACGCGGAAGTGTGACTTTCAACCGGAAGCTGAAGGTGAGTGAGACTTTTCCTTGCTTATATTTCGCCTGCTTTTGTATTGTGTGGGTTCTCGCATGGTTTCAATTCACCGTGGTTGAGAACCCAGGAGAACCCTGGAGAACTCTGTGTTCCATGTCCTGTGTCCTCAGTCCTCATCTCTGGGTGGAACAGTGGAGAGTTTATGTTTGGGGTGTGACTGAGTGGGAAATGCGGCCTTTTACTTACACACACACACACACACACACACACACACACACACACACAGGGGCGTAGATTACGTGTGGGGGACATGTCCCCCGCACTTTTTATAAAAAGTTAATTCGTCCCCCTCACTTTTTTAGTGGAGGAAAAAAAAAACAGGTAACACCACACATTTCTTCCCCCCCACTTTTGAAATGATGACTACGCCCCTATACACACACACACACACACACACACACACACACACACACACACACACTGCGCGGCCCTGAAACACTGCAGTACACACTGACACGCAGTAACACATTTCTCGCCTTGTATACACTTTATTCACAGTGAAATTAAAAGAAAAATAATTATTACGCGCGTGTGAGTGTGTGTGCGCGTGCATGTGTGTGTGATTTGTTGAACACACTGCACGGGGTTATGTGATTTACTTTGATCTTTTGTACCTGTGACAGACTCAACCTGATGAAACACTATACACTGCACACCATATACACTGCACACCCTGTACACTGTACACTCTATACACTGTACATGCTATACTGTACACACCAAACTGCACACACTATACACTGTACACTCTATATACTGTACGTTATACTGTACACACCACACTGCCCACCCTGTACACTGTACACACTACACTGTACACACTACACTGTACACACTATACACTGCACACCCTGTACACTGTACACTCTATACACTGTACATGCTATACTGTACACACCACACTGTACACACCAAACTGCCCACACTATACACTGTACACTCTATATACTGTACTTGTTATACTGTACACACCACACTGCCCACCCTGTACACTGTACACACTACACTGTACACACTACACTGTACACACCAAACTGCACACACTATACACTGCGCACCCTGTACACTGTACACACTACACTGTACACACCAAACTGCACACACTATACACTGCACACACCACACAGTACATACCACACTGTACACACTACACTGTACACACCACACTGTACAGACCACACACTATACACTGTACAGACCACACTGCACACACTGCACACACCACACTGCATTCACTGTACACTGTACACACTATACACTGCACATGCTATACTGCACACCCTGTACACTGTACACACCACACTTTACACCCTGTACACTGCACACACTATACACTGCACACCCTGTACACTGTACACAACACACTGCACACTCTGTACACTGTACACACCACTCTGCACACCACACAGCACACGCTGTACACACTATACACTGCACATCCTGTACACTGTACACACTATACACTGCACACGCTATACTGTACACACCACACTGCACACCCTGTACACACTCTACACTGCACACACTATAGACTGTACACATTATAAACTGTACACACTACACTGTACACACTGCACACACTATACACTGTACACACCACACTGCACACACTATACACTGTACACAACACACTGCACACACTATACTGTACACACCACACTGCACACCCTGTACACACTCTACACTGCACACACTATAGACTGTACACATTATAGACTGTACACACTATACACCGTACACACCAGACTACACACAGTAGACACTACACTGTACACACTATACACTGTACACACCACACTGCACACGCTATACACTGTACACATTATAGACTGTACACACTATACACCGTACACACCAGACTGCACACAGTAGACACTACACTGCACACACTATACACTGTGCACATTATAGACTGTACACACCACACTGTGTGTTGGGGCATGGAGTGTGCATTGGGGCAATAATCACTAAGTGTGTGACCCTGTGCACTTTGTGTTTTGGGACACTGGGGCATGGTATAAGTGAGCTGTTTGTGAAACTGTGCTGCACACACACACACACACACACACACACACACCCACCCACACACCGAAAACTTTACAGTGAAAATACATCAGAATTAAAATATTTCTGCTATTACAATTATTGATATTGATGTTATTATAAATAGATAAAGGAGGTGTTTACTTTGATATATTTCAGTGTGTTTTCGATAACAGAACTAAGAAATTTTATACATTTAAATACAGAAGTGTGTGTACACGTGTGTACAGCTGCAAAACAGGTTGTATATCAATGTGTTTGATTCTGTTACACTGAAACAGTGTGTTTTCTTTCACAATAGAGATGGAGGAGATGGTGTGGGAGCAGTTCACTGTAACACTGCAGCGGGTGAGTTATACTCTAACACCACCTACTGCCCCCAACTCGCTCCCTAACACCACCTACTGCCCCCAACTCGCTCCCTAACACCACCTACTGCCCCCAACTCGCTCCCTAACACCACCTACTGTCCCCAACTCGCTCCCTAACACCACCTACTGCCCCAGCTCGCTCCCTAACACCACCTACTGCCCCCAGCTCGCTCCCTAACACCACCTACTGCCCCACTCGCTCCCTAACACCACCTACTGCCCCCAGCTCGCTCCCTAACACCACCTACTGCCCCCAACTCGCTCCCTAACACCACCTACTGTCCCCAACTCGCCCTAACACCACCTACTGTCCCCACTCGCGCCCTAACACCACCTACTGCCCCAACTCGCTCCCTAACACCACCTACTGCCCCCAACTCGCTCCCTAACACCACCTACTGCCCCCAACTCGCTCCCTAACACCACCTACTGCCCCCAGCTCGCTCCCTAACACCACCTACTGCCCCCAGCTCGCTCCCTAACACCACCTACTGCCCCCAGCTCGCTCCCTAACACCACCTACTGCCCCCAGCTCGCTCCCTAACACCACCTACTGCCCCCAGCTCGCTCCCTAACACCACCTACTGCCCCCAGCTCGCTCCCTAACACCACCTACTGCCCCCAACTCGCTCCCCAACACCACCTACTGCCACCAGCTCGCTCCCTAACACCACCTACTGCCCCCAACTCGCTCCCTAACACCACCTACTGCCCCCAGCTCGCTCCCTAACACCACCTACTGCCCCCAACTCGCTCCCTAACACCACCTACTGCCCCCAACTCGCTCCCTAACACCACCTACTGCCACCAGCTCGCTCCCTAACACCACCTACTGCCCCCAACTCGCTCCCTAACACCACCTACTGCCCCCAGCTCGCTCCCTAACACCACCTACTAGGAATGAAACACACATCTTCCTGATGATGGGGCTGTAAAGTAGTTCCTAAACATTTGGCTGATTCTATTCTGTAAATCTGAATCATTCTGTTTCTTTGTGAAGGATTCCAAAATGGGATTTGGAATCGCTGTTTCGGGTGGAAAAGACAATCCAAATGAAGAAACAAGAGAGGTGTCCATCATCATCTCTGATGTGCTGGCAGGAGGGCCTGCAGACGGCCTGCTGTTGTAAGAAACTCATCACAAACTAATAAGAAATAAACACCCCGTTCCATCAAGTATTATTCAGGGTTGTTTCTCAGGTTCATGCCCCTGAACCTTCTGTCCTGCACATTGTTCTTCAGGAACCTGTGCTTTGGAGGAACATCATCTATTACAAAGGGAATCTTTCACAAAGAACCCTTTAAGAAATTTATCTGGTGATGTTGGAACCTTTTTCTGCTTTGTGTCTTTAGTCAGAACGATCGAGTGATCCAGGTCAATTCCTCATCCATGGAGAACGTTGTGCACTCGTTTGCTGTGCAGACTCTACGCAAGTGCGGCAAAATCGCCAGGATAGTGAGTATTTTATGAATTATGATATAATTATAATAAACTTTATTTGCTGTAGTATAAAAACTTCCTTTAGAAATAGTGTTTTAATGAAGTTATTTATTTGACTAATTTTTTTCTGCCTGTAGACAGTGAAAAGGCCACGTAAAGTGAGTGTGGTGAAACAGGCTCCGCCCTTGGAAGGCCGTGTGTTCTCTCATCCGGACTACAGCGATGATTACGACTACGAGCCGGACAGACGCAGCGTCTACAGCGGACGCACCGATTCGGAGTACGAGTACGAGCGCAGCCGCGGACGAACCTTGGAGCAAGACATCAGTCCTGAGCGTCAGTATCGGCGCGACGGCAGCAGAGGGCGAGTGCTAGAGCCTGACCACAGCCCTGACCGGCGTCTCCATAGCAACCGTACCCTCGACCGAAAATACAGCCCGGATCGTCAGTACCGTAGCGACCGTGCTCTGGACAGAGATTACAGCCCGGACCGCCGTTACCGTAGCGACCACACCTTAGATCGAGACTATAGTCCGGACCGGCGGTACCACAGCGAGCACACTCTGGATCGAGACTATAGCCCTGATCGCCGATATTGCAGTGAACAAGTTCTGGATCGCTCACGCAGTCCAGAACCGCGCTACAGAGTGAAGGAAAGAGAACAGCGGATTCCAGAACCGCGCACAGCTGAGGCTCTCAAGAGAAACACCAGCCGTGAACAATTGGAACGTTCACCTCCACAGAGTCCTCAAGAACCTCTGGAGAAACCAGTCCGGGTAACACTTAAGAAGAAAAGACCTACTGAAGGTACGCTACACTATCAGTCTCACACACACACACACACACACACACAGCATCTGAGGCTATAAATTAAAACCCTGTGTGTCCTCTGTAGTCATGATCTATAAACTACTTGATGTTCTTCACTCATGGGCGTAAATCCCAGGGGGGAAGGAGAGGACATGTCGTCCCCGTCTCCCCTCTCTTCCTCACAGTGGTTTGACCCACTGCCTGCTTTCCTAGTTCATCTCACCTACTCTACACACACACGAGTCAGGTGTGTGGCTGCGGCTCAATTACTGTTCAGCTCCATTAACCAGGGGATTTTATTTACTTTAAATAAAGCGATTCTCTTTAATGTAGTTGATGCAGATTCATTCATAAATTAGTTGCAGCAAAAATGCTGATTATTGATGTAATTCTCCATAAATCTGCTCTATTAGCGATTAAAATATCACTTATCTAGTGAACGTTATCTTGTGTACAGTAGCTTGTAGCATAGTGCACTGATACTAACACACCAAAGCCGTTTCCCATGCAGTGTTTAATTTAGGATGAATTGGTATAATGTTAATTTAACATTAACACACAATAAGCATATTGTTTATTTGTGCATTTACTAAATGATCACTGTGCTACATCTGAACTGACACCACTGTATTTTTATAATCAATTTATATTTTGTTCTTAAGTGTCTTCATTAATTTTAAATAAAAATATAAACTTTTTTTAATTCCTTGTTTTGCTTCGTCATTGAACCTGAGAAAAACTTTTAAAATAACCATAATGACGCCATAAAGTCTCCATGCTACAATAATAATGATAGAAGCATAGTTTTTCACTGTGGGGACACTGTGTGTCTTTAAAAGTACAATTTGATTGTATTATTTGTGTCCCATTTCAAAAATTGCTCATGAGAAATTTTATATTTATTGTCCCCCCTACTGTTAAATAAAATTCACGCCCATGTCTTCACTGTTTCATCTCACCAGTATTCTGAAGGTCTGCTGTCACTTCTGGTTTCTTTGTTAAGGCCTAAAGCTACAAAGCTGCTGTGTGATGGTTTAAACATTTCTTTATTGAAATAAAAATAAAATGAAATGAGGAGTGAAGAGAGAAATAAACAATCAGATGAGCTGCTGCAACACACACAACTAAAAACTGTCTAAAAACTAAACCTGTCTTACCCTGTTCTACGTGTGTGTGTGTGTGTGTGTGTGTGTGTGTGTGTGTGTGTGTGTGTGTGTGTGTGTGTGTGTGTTAAACTCAGAGTATGGACTGCGTTTGGGAAGTCAGCTGTTCATTAAAGAGATGACTAACACAGGACTGGCCTCCAGAGACGGAAACCTGCAGGAGGGAGACATCATCCTGAAGGTCTGCCGATCACCACCTTTTATAAGATCTGCATCTCTCTCTCTCCCTCTTTCTTCTCATCATCATGATGTCAGTGAAGCTTTTGATTATCACAAATATTTCTGATTCCATGTTGAAAGGGAGTTGGTATTTAAATTTGATGAACAGAATGTGATGGTGGTGTTTGTGTCTCAGATTAACGGGACAGCCACGGAGAATCTGTCTCTGAGTGATGCAGGGAAACTGATCGAGAAATCACGAGGGAAACTGCAGCTGGTGGTCCAGAGAGATCGCAGGAAAGTTCTGGTTCGGGTTCCGCCCATGGCTGATAGCGACTCGGAGCCGGACGGTGAGTTGAACTGATTAACTGCAGGAAAAATGGATTAGAGAGAATCCCACCAGCACATCACACGCTCACAGGAAAACAATCAACATTTTATTTATATGTTTCCTCATTTGAATAAAATTCCACAGACAGAACACACCACATGCTCCTGAAGAGTTTTAGACGTGAACATGCAGCACAGCTCATGATTTTAGTGTGCGCGTGCGTGCGTGCGTGCGTGCGTGCGTGCGTGCGTGCGTGTGTGCGCACCTTAACACTGTATTAGTGTAACATTTTGGATTATTATGGAAACATGATTTGAGGCAGGAAGTTTGTCCTTCACACTTCCTGTTTTGTACACCACTCCTTCTGAAGCTTCAGGTTCCTCTGTGAATATTAATGATGTTTACGGTTTCATTTGTTTTCTTCTGGTTTCACATCAGATCACTGCTTACGCCAACAAATCATTCCTGAAGGGTGTGGGAGTGGGCGGAGCTAAAGCTGGGGCTCTCACTGATTGGTCAGAAATGTTGAACACTGAGAACACAAAAAAATGAGCTGGTGATAAACAATAAAGTAATTATAGAGAGTTTATAAAGTTGAAAGCGTTTTATAATATAAGGTAAGTTTTATAAAGTTTGATGCGAAGCGTTGGATCCATGTTTAGTGTTTTTCTGTCATCCTGCAGCGTCTCAGATCTGAGGACATGGATGTGAACGTTCCAGATGTGGTGATTAGTGATAACGTTTTGACTTGCTGTTTCCTGCAGATCTGTCTGAGATCGAGTCATATCGTTCATACTCGCCTCAGGAGGACAGACGAGGACAGCACTCGGACATCTCCTCACACTCCTCCAACGAGAGGCTGCGTGAAAAAAACAGGTGATCACCTGATTATTAGTGCAACAGAACACGAGGGAGAAAACCAGAAGCTGTTTCCTTCAAACTCCAAACCGAGTGGAAGTGTAAGGAGCTTTCATACGCACTGTTCAGTCCAGAACGGAGCATGGATGAAGCTCTCATATCAACCAGGAAGTGCACTGTGCTTTTTCTGAAGGACATGATCATGTTTACCCAGAGATTCTTCCCTCTGAGGAGAAAGTAGTTCTGTTTGTGACTGCAGCAATGCGACACTTTTCAGCTTCATTTCCACACAAACACCTTCAGCTGAAGATTTCATCAAATCATCTGCACTTACACTTTTATCTCTCATGGGTTTGAAGTAGAGCATCTTAATGTTCTTTTCTTAATGGTTTCTGGAACAGCGTTATTGAGGTGTGTGTGTGGGGGTGTGTTGCAGAGAAGAGCCTCAGAGCAGATTGTCTAAGATGGGTGCGATGCCGACACCGTTCCAAGTGTCTCCAGATGACTTTCCACCTCCACCACCAGAAGAGGAGGAAGAGTCTGAGCTCGAGGAACCTCCAGGTATCATGTGACTTTCAGAGTGATCTGCATCTCAGATTTATAGACTTGGAGCTTTGATTTCTGAAAGTCTCAGCAGAAAAGTCTCATGATTATGTGTAAATAATTTTATTACCAGCTCCTGTGGCCATTCCTGTACCTAAAATCAGCATTCCACCAAAAACCAAAGCTCCTCCAAAGGTTCCTCTGAAACCGAGTGCAGAAGATCTGGAGATGTATGGGTGTGTATCAGATTATCAGTAACACCTGCATTAATCTGTATACAAACATCTGTGCAACACACTCACTGGTTCCGTTCTGGCAGAAAGAGAAACAGGCAGAAGTTCACCAAGCAGAGTTTTCTTTATTTACTTTTGTTTTCACCCCGGCGTTTTCCTTTCCAGTACTCACACCGGGGTCGCCCACGGTCTTGCAGTTCAGGATGCCGTTTCCTTTTGACCTCCGCTGGCGGCCAATCACGGTTCGGCCCGTTTTTATTTGCGGTTCGGCCCGTCTTTACTCGCGGTTCGGCCCGTCTTTACTCGCGGTTCGGCCCGTCTTTACTCGCGGTTCGGCCCGTCTCACTCACGTCTCTGCTTGGTGTCTCCCCGAGGCAGGTGTCTCTCCTCTTTATTGGTGTCGCAGGACTGAAACAGACGCACTGATTAGTCTCATCAGCTGCAGGTGTTTTTTTCCGCTCATTCCGTCCAGTTCTGATCTCCACTCCCTCACCGCTGGCACGATGGGGGACAATCTGTATCATATTGTAAGAAATAAAACTCTCAGGGACTCATCATCCATCCATTTTATTTCTTAAACCATGACGTTTACTTTTTATCCACTTACAGATATAATTAATGTTCCTGTTGTAACTTGCGTTGTACCACCTATGAACACTCGTTTAATTTACAGTTACCAGGTGGAGAAAATAAAAAAAATAAACAAATTTGTCCTGAACAAAGTCTATAAGCACTGACACTGGAGACTCCTTCCAATAAACAAAATAGAAACATCACACACTTATTAAAAAAAATCATAATATGCTGTACACATTTCTGTAAATTAGCTGTTACTATAGTAACCATGACACAGTATATACCCCTAGAGTACTGTTAGAGCTGCTGGTTTACAGAATGAATCAACGTGTGTGTGTGTGTGTGTGTGTGTGTGTGTGTGTGTGTGTGTGTGTGTGTGTGTGTTTCTCAGGCCGAACACAGTGATGATGAGGTTTCAGAAGGGGGAGAGTGTGGGTCTCAGGCTGGCAGGAGGAAACGATGTGGGGATTTTTATAGCGAGTGTTCAGGAGGACAGTGCGGCTGAGGTGGAGGGTCTGCGTCCTGGAGATCAGATCATGAAGGTATAAAACACCTCCATTACACGGGACACTTTGTCCTTGCTACAGGTTTATCAGCTCTGTTTACTGTAAATAAAACAAAAACAAAACATTATTTTATTAGATAAAGATAAAATCAGCACAGGACTGTATCTCACACTAAATTAGCTTCAGTGCAGAATATTTTTCTCAAAATATAAAAACACTAAGTCCCTGAACACCACACACACACAGTCATAAATAATGTTTAAAAACTTATTATTTAATAATTTTACTGAGTATACATTTCTAATCTGTTTCCATGGTGATGAACACTTTGACTGTAATATGAATATAAATTGTATATAAATATAAATGTATATTATTATTATTATTATTATTATTATTTGTTAACTTAAAATTCTCTTTAGTTTAATTTTATTTCTAATCTGACTGAAGCTTTCTTAGTCGTTTCATTGGCGCCCCCTGGTGTTCGTTTGTAAGTTAACTGATAAATGTTAGATTGTTGTCTGTGTATTTTGCGGTTCAGGTCAATGATGTGGATTTCCGTGACATGGTGCGTGAGGATGCAGTGCTCTACCTGCTCAACATTCCTAAAGGAGAAGACATCACCATCCTGGCACAGAGCAAACCAGATGGTAGCACAGACACTTTCCATAAAGTTGAATCATTTTCATGTATTGATAATGTGGAGTAACGTGGGTATGGTCATGTGATCTGTGTTTGCAGTTTATAAGGACATTGTGGCGTCCGGTCGAGGAGATAACTTTTACATCAGGACTCATTTTGAACATGAAAAAGATTCTCCTCAGAGCCTGTCCTTCAGCAGAGGAGACATCTTTAAAGTAGTGGACACGCTGTATGACGGAAAACTGGGCAGCTGGTTGGCGATCCGCACCGACCAAGACAACCAGCTGCAGGAGAGAGGAGTCATCCCAAGCAAAAGCAGGTGTGTGTGTGTGTGTGTGTGTGTGTGTGTGTGTGTGTGTGTGTGTGTGTGTGTGTGTGTGTGTGTGTGTGTGTGTGTGTGTGTGCGCTTTAAAAGTCCATGTGGATGGTTGTGCTCTTTGATGATGTCATGATGATGCTGTTTTTTTAACCGACACCCACAGAGCTGAACAGATGGTTAATGTTCAGAACACTCAGAAAGGAGCAAACAATGACAGAGGAGATTTCTGGAGGCTTAGGGGTCAAAGGGCAGCAAAGAAAAAAGACCTGCGTAAGAGCAGAGAGGATCTCACAGTTACCCCCGTCATCACCCGCTTCCCTGCCTACGAGAGGGTGGTTCTGAGAGAGGGTATGCTCACCACACCTTCACCACACCTCCACCACCTATTTTTTATATCTATATATATTTATAATAAACATCTTATTGATCACCACATTATCTGTGTAAAGCTGCTCTGAGACAATGTTCACTGTTAAAAGTGCAATACAAATAAAGATGACTTGAATTGAAGATCTCTGTACTGTACAATCCTGCTTATGTACTTCAACTCTTCTCCTTCCTGCAGCTGGGTTCCGGAGGCCCGTGGTTCTGTTCGGCCCGATCGCTGATGTGGCGAGTGAGAAACTGGACAACGACCTGCCTGAAGATTTCATTATAGCAAGTGAGTTTGAGACCTGAGATGAGCTCCTATGCTGCGTATGTGTATATGAGATACTGATGTGTGTGTGTGTGTGTGTGTGTGTGTGTGTGTGTGTGTGTGTGTGTGTGTGTGTGTGTTTACAGAGAAAGAACCTAAAGATGCAGGGGCAGAGAAGACATCAGGTGTGGTGAGACTAAACACAGTGCAGCAGATCATTGAGCAGGTAAACTCCGCCCCCTTTCCTCCATCTTTCAGTCCCAGTGTTCAGAATCCACCTTATAAACGTCACACTTTAAACTCCGCCTTCTCTCAAATCTACAGTGGTGCTTCAAAATACCAATCAAAATCCATAAAAATATTCGTAAAATATTCCTGTTCTCTCCCGCTCCTCTCCCGCTCCTCTCCCGCTCCTCTCCCGCTCCTCTCCCGCTCCTCTCCTACTCCTCTCCTACTCCTCCCACTCCTCTCTCACTCCTCTCTCGCTCTCTCCTACTCCTCTCCCACTCTCTCCCGCTCTCTCCTACTCCTCTTCCGCTCTCTTCTACTCCTCTCCTACTTCTCTCCCGTTCTCTCCTACTCCTCTCCCACTCTCTCCCGCTCTCTCCTACTCCTCTTCCGCTCTCTCCTACTCCTCTCCCGCTCTCTCCTACTCCTCTCCCGCTCTCTCCTACTTCTCTCCCGTTCTCTCCTACTCCTCTCCTACTTCTCTCCCGTTCTCTCCTACTCCTCTCCTACTCCTCTCCCGCTCTCTCCTACTCCTCTCCCGCTCTCTCCTACTCCTCTCCCGCTCTCTCCCCCACTCCTCTCCCGCTCTCTCCCACTCCTCTCCCGCTCCTCTCCCGCTTTCTCCCACTCCTCTCTTGCTCTCTCCCACTTTTCTCCCACTCCTCTCCCACTCCTCTCCTACTCTCTCCCATTCCTCTTCCGCTCTCTCCCACTCTCTCCTGCTCTCCTCACTCTTCTCTCTCTCTCTCTCTCTCTCTCTCTCCCCCCTCTCTCTCTCTCTCTCTCTCTCTCTCTCCTCACTCCATCTCCTCTCTCATTCTCCCCCTCTCTCTCCCCTTCTCTCTCTCTATCAGGATAAACATGCTCTGCTGGATGTTACCCCAAAAGCAGTGGACACTCTGAACTACACCCAGTGGTACCCCATTGTGGTGTTCCTGAACCCGGATAGTAAACAGGGGGTGAAGACGATGAGGAATCGACTGGTCCCAGGTTCTAATCGCAGTTCACGCAAACTGTATGAGCAGGCGGTAAAACTGAGGAAGACCTGCTCTCACCTTTTCACCGGTCAGTGTGCAGAGAGAACGCCACTCTGTTCCTGCTTGTACTTTACACTGATTACAGGACTGATGTTCTGTTCATCACCATACTGAGTGCTTTGTATTTTCTTTGGTTCTTATTCGTATGTTTTCAGGTTCTGTTGTCTTTCTGACCTTAACCCTAATCTTCATCTTTGTATTTCTAATTCAGTATAATTCAGTATAATTATTTTCTCTTTATGTTGAATAATTTCATAACTATCAAATAAACAAAATAAATTTTGACGCTGAAACAGTGTCAAGGTCACAACAAGGTAAAATTGTAGGTCCTGTTTATACACCACAAGAAGTTTCACTGGGTCCTAAACCACATCAAAGAGATTTCTGTTAGATGTTTTCCTCACACACCTCATGTAGGTTTAATCGTGTTTCCTTTACAGCGACGGTGGATCTGAACTCTGCTCATGATGCCTGGTACGGCAGTCTGAAGGACACGATTCAGGAGCAGCAGAACAAGGCGGTGTGGGTCTGTGAGAATAAAGTAAGAAGCGAGTGTACACTCACGATGATCTCATGTTAGAATAATGTGTTTGGAAGTCGATGCTAATGCACGCCTGTGGTGCTTTAGCTGGACAGTCCTGAGGAGGACCTGGAACTCCACGATGACCGCATGTCCTACCTGTCAGCTATGAGTGCAGATTACCTGAGCATGGACAGCCGTCTTACAGGGGACTACGATGACACAGCAGATGAGGGCGGAGCTTATACTGATAATGAGCTGGATGAGGTGACTGATGAGCCGCATGTCTCCGGGACGAGACGATCCTCAGAGCCTGTAGACGAGGTGAGACTCACTCGCTTTTATGTTTAGACTGATGTTGGTGTTTCGATCACCTCAGAGATGCAGCACTGCTTGTACATTTACCAGTGTTGTGTAGCTGCAGTAACCACAGTTAATGTTGTGTGTTACAATTACAGTGTTGTGTTGTTGCAGTTACAGTGTTGTGTTGTTGTAGTTGCAGTATGGTGCTGCACTCTTGTTGCATTGTTTTGTTGTTGCAGTTTCAGTGTTGTGTTTGTGTTGTGTTACTGTTACGGTAATGGTGGTGATGTGTTTGCCTTGTTGTTACAGTGTTCAGTTTCTCAGTAGCTCCTGGTTTTATAACCATAAAGACTGTAGAAAGAACATCAGTCATAATCACACACTCCAGTGCTCATGTTAGTTCTCACTCTCCAGTGTTCTGTAGTGTTTAAAGACTATAATCACACTCTTGATGTCACCCAAATCAGGATGAGGTTCTGCTTTTGAGTCTGGTTCCTCTCAAGGTTTCTTCCTCAGAACATCTAAGGGAGTTTTTCCTTCACCACAGTGTCCATGGTGCTCATCAGAGATAAACACACACCATTCACCTTCACTGTTACATTCTGTAACACTGCTTTAAGACGACGTCTGTTTTGAAAAGCGCAATAGAAATTACATGACTTGACAGTGTTATACAGTGTTGAGGTTTTGCAATCACAGTGTTGTGTTGTTGCAGTTACAGTGTTGTTTTACTGAATAAACACTGAAATGTTCTGTAATGATTCCTAATGGTATAATGTGTAAATGTAATGTATTCATGTATCCCCCCCCCCCTCCCACACACACACACACACACACACACACACACACACACACAGAGACCAGCCCCTGTGCCACGCATGAAACGAACTGGAAGCAGAGAGGTGCTTCGAGACCCCAGTCCCCCCCCCTCCTTTGTCCCAGAGCCACCCAAGGTAAAAACCCATTCTTCTTCCTTTTCCTCATCTCACGCTTCCCCCTCTTACTCCATTTAATGTAACTCCTCCTTTCACTCCTCCTCCTCCTCATCCTCCTCTCACATCTCCTCCTCTCACTCTTCCTCCTCTCACTCCTCCTCCACCGCCAATACGTAGACCAAGTCTTCTATAAAACTCTGCACCAGGTTTATAATGTGTGAGTGTCTGTCAGCCTCGTTCTCAGAGACCTCACAGTGAGTCCAGCAGCACAGTCAGCAGTGATGTCAGCACCAAGCCACCTCCCCCACCTGTCGCCCTCAAACCCAGTTTCCTCTCTCGAGTCGCTCAGCCTCAGGAACATGCCTCAGGTACTGAAGACCCAGCAAGCCGCTCGTTCCAGGGGAAAGTCAAGGCCTTCCAGCAGATGGACCACTTAGCCAGGGCACAGAGGATGCTGGAACTGCAGGAGGCTGAACATGCCCGGGTCAGTCTCACACACACACACACACACACACACACACACAAACTGAAAGTACTCTGTGATGTGACTGAAGTGAGAAGTGATTTATTGTTACTCTTCATTGTGTTTCAATTGTAAACTAAAGAATCTGTAAATGTAAAAGATCAGTAAAGAAACAATCTCTTCATCAACATCTACTACTCACTGTATATACCACATCCTATACATTAGGAATGATCAGAGTGTGTGTGTGTGTGTGTGTGTGTGTGTGTGTGTGTGTGTGGTGTGTGTGCACGCACGCAGTTGGAGATTTCTCAGAGACACCCGGACATTTATGCCATCCCTGTTAAACCCAAACCACAACCTGCCAGGTAAGTGTGTGTGTGTGTGTGTGTGTGTGTGTGTGTGTGTGTGTGTGTGTCTGTTCTAAACCCTGCTGTGTTTTGTTTTCCCAGTTCTCACCCTCGTACAGGATCTGTTGAGGATTCCGATGCATCTCGTCGTGGATATTTCAATCCTCAGAAATACAATGACACTGAGCTGTAAAGCCACGGCCATGTCTCCTACTCCCCCTACATCTACAACCCCCCCACCCCACTCCGCCTACATCTACAACCCCCCCACCCCACTCCGCCTACATCTACAACCCCCTCCACCCCACTCCGCCTACATCTACAACCCCTCCACCCCACTCCGCCTACATCTACAACCCCCCACCCCACTCCGCCTACATCTACAACCCCCTCCACCCCACTCCACCTACATCTACAACCCTCCACCCCACTCCGCCTACATCTACAACCCCCTCCACCCCACTCCGCCTACATCTACAACCCCCCACCCCACTCCGCCTACATCTACAACCCCCTCCACCCCACTCCGCCTACATCTACAACCCCCCACTCCGCCTACATCTACAACCCCTCCACCCCACTCCGCCTACATCTACAACCCCCCACTCCGCCTACATCTACAACCCCCCACCCCCCCACCCCACTCCACCTACATCTACCACTCCTCACTCTCCATCTTTATAGTATTTCAGGATGGATCCTGATTGTGATTCTGAAAACCAGTTTCCCTGTACAGCTCTAAATGTGATCATTTTAAATAAACACTCAACTCTTTATTCAGCAGCGTTACAACAACAACAATAATAATAAAATGTTCATCTTTTTTTATATTCGCACATTTTATAAGAAACTAAAAGGTGTGTGTGTGTGTGTGTGTGTGTGTGTGTGTGTGTGTGTGTGTGTGTGTGTGTGTGTGTGTGTGTGTGATTGAGAGATTGGACTCTACAGCTCTGGTTCTTGTTTGGTGTTTGAGGAGGAAATAATGGATTTTGAGCTTTAAAACATCATTTAAAAAATCATTTATAAAATTCTTTAATTATTAATGGAATAAATCACAGCATTTACATGTTTACTGTAATTAAACAGATGATTTAGATTTTTGAGGTCAGTGTGATTTATGCATTTTTCTAATCAATTTGCTGTAAATGTAGAATTTAATGTTCAGATCTAAAATAAATACACATTTCCTTGACTTTCATTACTAACGGTTCCAGTGAAATAATTCAGAGCATAATATAAACACACACACACACACACACACACACACACACACACACACACACACACACACAGCAGTCTGATGTTAATAAAGGTCCAGTCTTCAGTTCATAAATAAATCTCTGGATTTTAGTCTTTGGCTTATGAAGAAGTGTTCTGGAGGAAGGTGTGTGTGTGTGTGTGTGTGTGTGTGTGTGTGTGTGTGTGTGTGTGTGTGTGTGTGTGTGTGTGTGAGAGAGAGAGAGTAAATACAGTTATTTATAATTGTACACCACACTGATTTTTTTGCTTGCATTTCATCCTCGAGCTCAAAACTAAATTACGTCAATCGCTGCAATTAAATCTATAAATCTGCAGGATTGTGACTGCGGCACTCGTATTGTGTAAACCTGCACTACATCTCCAAGAAATAAAAATATACCAGACACAGAAATTGAAATTTAACACAAATACAACTAAATATAAATGACATATAATGTAACCCCACCCTTGGCTCCGCCCCTCCCCTGCTGCACTCAGTCTTTCAGATGTAATCTGGATTACGCACCAGTACTGTTAGCATGTGTGGGTGACGTCGCATCTCTTCATCATTACATACAGTATTAAGGCTTATTTTAATATTATGTATGAAAAATCTTTACATCCAGTTTAAACACAACTGTAAACAATCTGAAAACCACATGAAACTTTAGCGAATGTGTGAGGCTGAAGCATGTGATGCTAGCGAGGTTCAGATGTAGACCGGCTGTTCCTGAGCCGTCAGCAGGCGGTACATAGCAGCAGGCATGGTCTTCATGTGGATCTGAGAAAAATTAAAAAAAAGGCGTTTATATCCAGATAATGTGAACGTGAAGATCAGAAGATCCAGCTGCGTAACGGCTGTGATTTGCCCTGAATTCTCTCTGGATGTGAAGTAATCCGATTTAAATTCACACTAAAGATTTGTAACTGTAACAAGCTCAGGATAAGGAGACCAGGTGACCTCACAACTCTCACTTGGAGCAGGTTTACAATATAAACAGTAGAAACACACGTAATGAAATCTGTACTGTGATACAAACACAAGCAGGCAAGAAAGTGTTGTAATTGTGTGTAGTCTGTTGTTGAGTGTTGCTTCTTTACCTCTCCAACTGCACTAGAAAGAATATGAACAATCTTCTCATGGGGCGTGGCCACCACACTGTGCCCATTAATCTCAATAATGCGGTGACCCACTCTGACTCCGCCCCTTTCTGCAATACCCCCCCTCATCAGACTGCAGATCTGCACTCAGATGTCAGAAACACAAACACTACAATCAGAGCAACACTTCAGGTTCATCGCTACGTTACTTTTATTGTAGCTGAGTATAAATATAAGAAGATGAGAAACTTGCTACTTATTTTAGTATTAAACGATTACTTAGTGGACAAAACATTCATTTTTTAATTCAGTAAGATTCTAAAACTACACATTTTAGATTAGACACAAAGTTGGTCAGATTTTGAATAGTAATTAAATAACCAGCTCCTGGGACATCAGGTTTGTTTCTGAGTTACCCACAATTCCATTCTGTACACTGAAGCCTAGTTGGTAGCGAAGGTCTGGTCTGCGGATGAGGACCATGGTGACTGGAGGACATCTGACAATGTTCATCTTAATCCTGGACTGAGACTTCAGGCCCTAAGAACAGGGTGCACAAACTTTTCCACACAAACTTGTCCATGGTAAAATGTTGAGTGTGAAGTGGAGAGTGTTTTTGGTATTATTGTAATGTGTGTATGTGCGTGTGTGTAACAGTAAGATGCAGTCTGAGAGAGAGTGAATGGGAGATGATGTGAGATCAGAGGTTGGTTGAAGTTGAGGTTGAAGCCAGTAAATGACCCTCAGTGTGGTGTAATGATGATGATGGTGAGGAGGAGGAGATGAAGGTCCATACCTTGATGATGCTCTGGCAGGTGGACAGGGGGAGACCCACCAGACTCGTCCCGTTCACCGTCATGATCTGATCTCCGATGTTCAGACGGCCAGATTTGGCTGCAGGTCCCGAGTGCATCAGACTGGCGATGATGACGGTGGGTAAGATGGAGCCCCAACCGGATTCCACGATGACCACACCAAGGATCTCACCTTTCTGCTTCTCTATGTACACCTGTTACACACACACACACACACACACACACACACACACACACACACACACCCCTCATGTACATAAGAAAATTATCTTTCACATGTGATCTCTGAACAGATGTGTTTAAATGCCAGGGTTTCAGCTCTGGCACAGATGTTACAGCTGTTATGTGTGTGTGTGTGTGTGTGTGTGTGTGTGTGTGTGTGTGTGTGTGTGTATACAGCAGTGTGTGTTTACAGGAGTGTGTGTGTACTGGAGGGTGTGTACAGGTGCGTGTGTGTGAGAGTATAGGCGTGTGTGTACAGCAGTGTGTGGACAGGACTGTGTGTGTACAGGGTTGTGTGTGTGTGTAAAGGAGTGTGTACAGGAGTGTGTGTACAGGAGTGTGTGTACAGCAGTGTATGTGTGAGTGTGTGTGTGTGAGTGTGTGTGTGTAAAGGAGTGTGTGTGTCTGTATGTATGTGTGTGTGTGTGTGTGTGTGTGTGTGTGTGTGTGTACAGCAGTGTATGTGTGAGTGTGTGTGTGTGTGTGTGTGTGTGTACAGGAGTGTGTGTGTGTGTGTGTGTGTGTGTGTGTGTGTGTGTGTGTGTGTGTGTGTACATGAGTGTGTGTAGGAGTGTGTGTGTGTGTACAGGAGTGTGTGTAGGAGTGTGTGTGTGTGTACAGGAGTGTGTGTAGGAGTGTGTGTGTGTGTACAGGAGTGTGTGTGTGTGTGTACAGGAGTGTGTGTACAGGAGTGTGTGTAGGAGTGTGTGTAGGAGTGTGTGTGTGTGTACAGGAGTATGGTGTGTGTGTACAGGAGTGTGTGTAGGAGTGTGTGTGTGTACAGGAGTGTGTGTGTGTGTGTGTGTGTGTGTGTGTGTGTGTGTGTGTGTGTACAGGAGTGTGTGTAGGAGTGTGTGTGTGTGTACAGGAGTGTGTATTAATATGAGTAAAGCACACAGTCTGCTCTAACATCTTTACTAAGCTTTATATAGATAAAGGAAGTGTGTGTGTGTGTGTGTGTGTGTGTGTGTGTGTGTGTGTGTGTGTGTGTGTGTGCGATCCACAGAAGGGCATGATGTCACAGCAGATACTCTACAGTTCTACAGAGAAGAACAAACACACTGTTTAGAACATGGGGAGGTTCTGTGTGTTCTGCAGTGACCTCCAGCAGGAAGAGTCTGAGCTACAGAGCAGAACGTTGTCAGTTTAAAGCCCAGCTGTAGGTGTAAGACTTTTATCCTCTATTCTGTCCATATGTATAATGCTGTGTTTCACTCACGTCTCTGCAGTTCTCAGATTTGGAGAAGTGGACCAGATCGTCGTTGTACATGTCCTGAGTGTTGAGCAGGTCACTGTACTCCCTCTGACTCAGATCGTCTGGATCAATTCCGTTCGCTCTCAGGAACTCCTGATATGCAACACTGAACGACTGACCGATGGACTGAGCGATCAACTGAGCCTATGAACGAAACCGGAAGACAGAGAAAGAGGAAGAGGTTTGAAGAAGCAATTCCAGTAGTAATTCCAGTAAGTAAGAATAGAGAAGAAGATAAACCTTAATGTTCTCGCAGAAACACATTTATCTGCAATCATTTTAATTAGAAATAATCTAAATAGTTTAAAAAATATATATATTTTTTTTTTAAAGATAATTTTTAACATTTATTTTTAAATAACAACCAGAAAGGGTTAGACAGACAACAGAGTGATAGAATGATAGACGGACAGGGACAGACAGAACAATAGAGTGATAGACAGACAGTGACAGACTGATAGACAGACAGGGACAGACAGATAGAGACCGACAGAGACAGGGTGATAGACAGACAAGGACAGAGTGATAGACAGACAGAGACAGACTGATAGACAGACAGATAGAGACAAACATGGACAGAGTGATAGACAGACAGGGACAGACAGATAGAGACCGACAGGGACAGAGTGATAGACAGACAGTGACAGACTGATAGACAGACAGGGACAGACAGATAGAGACCGACAGAGACAGGGTGATAGACAGACAAGGACAGAGTGATAGACAGACAGTGACAGACTGATAGACAGACAGGGACAGACAGATAGAGACCGACAGAGACAGGGTGATAGACAGACAAGGACAGAGTGATAGACAGACAGAGACAGACTGATAGACAGACAGATAGAGACAAACATGGACAGAGTGATAGACAGACAGGGACAGACAGATAGAGACCGACAGGGACAGAGTGATAGACAGACAGGGACAGACAGAACAACAGAGTGATAGACAGATAGAGACAGACAGGGACAGAGTGATAGACAGACAGGGACAGACAGACAGAAGCTCACATCCTCTGACTCGAACACGTGACAGATCATCCTGTACTGGTGCTGCTCGTCCTGTGCTGGGTTCGAGTGCTGGGCGTCGGCCGTCTCCAGCTGCTCCTGCACACTGTGAGAGCGAATCATCTTCCTGCGAGCCATCAACACCACCATGTTCCCGATGTCTGCGATGTATGAGATGGTCCTCAAAGGGTGGTCCATTATTGTATCCTGCCATGCATCATTCACAACAAAATATTACAAATTTGTGGTGTGTGTGTGTGTGTGTGTGTGTGTGTGTGTGTGTGTGTGTGTGAGTGTGTGTGTGTTTTGTTCACCTGTGTGTCAGCGCTGAGAACTTTGATCCTCTGAGTTGATACAAAGAGATCCACCTCAGTAGTATTGTGAAGCTCAGCTCCTGCAGCCTGAACATCAAGAATAAGAACATAAACCTTTTACTGTATAACACCATAGAACACACACACACGCACGCACGCACACACACACACACACACACACACACACACACACACACACACACACACACACACACACACACACAGCTGTAATGTTTAGTATTGTCTGTCATCCTGTTGCTTGTAATCAGCCCAGTTATCCACAAAACAAGAATAAACCGGACCCCAAAAACTGAAGAAACAACAGCAATCACAATACCATTCATTACCTCTCTCTCTCTCTCTCTCTCTCTCTCTCTCTCTCTCTCTCTCTCTCTTTCTCTCTGTCAATCTGCCTCTCTCTCTCTCTATATATATCTATATATATATATATATATATATATATATATATATATATATATATATATATATATATATATATATATATCTGCCTGTCTGTCTGTCTCTCTGGACCGCACGTGTGTGTGTGTGTGTGTGTGTGTGTGTGTGTGTGTGTGTGTGTGTGTGTGTGTGCGCGCGCACTTGTTATTATGGGATGTTTGGCTGCAGGTGAACAGGGTGGTGTGTTGCCATGGTGAAGACTCCATATGTGTAAGAAATGCTGATGGTGAGAAATGTGATCAGTGAGATGTTTGTAATTGCAGTGACATGAGCAGCCTGGAGCTTCAGAGCTGTCTCTTACAATCATCTCCACCTCACTCACTGAGGAGTAATGTTCAAAAGTGAAAAGTTCAGCTGAGGAACATCACTTAATATTTAGGTAAATCAATGCTTTATCACTTTATATCTCACCCGGACGCGGCTCATGGCCTCCTGAGCCTGCTGCATGCGAGCGCATTTACTCGGAGTTCTCTCAGACAGCAGCTGTGTGGAACCCAAAAAACTGGCTGCAAATATGATTCCATCGATCAGATCATCAGGATCACATGGCCCTGGAACTGAGCACACAAAACAGAACACTTACTGAGGAACATCTCTGACCATAAACATTACAGAGATGATATCTAATCCAACCACATATGATTATGATTATGATTATTACTATGGCAAAACAAACACTGAATTCTGATTAGTCAGAATTTGCTGATTAACTGTTGAACAGGAACTAAATAGTTTTATAAACTTCATGTGTAACTCTAAAGCAGTGGTTGGTCTTCAGGGTCAGCGAGTCCTTCTCATAATCAGTCAATGACTTACATTTTTTTAAATATATTTGTTCATAAATATTTATGACCTCATTCCCAATAATTTATACTCTTCATTTCGTAGTGTTTCTCTGGGCTATGCTGCTTCCTTTAGTGTCTGTTTATGTTGGAGTTTTTATTCAATCAGATTTCAGCCTTCATGCGTTGACAGAGTCAAAGAAATCTGTGATGAGGTCTTCAGGATCAACACTGCAGCCACCTGGAGCTTCAAAGCTGCTGCTTTAACCAGTCAGAATTTGAGTTGGTGACACCGGGGCATATTGTCTCTGTAACTTGTGCATTTTCCCGTCCTTTGATTGGACGTTCAGAGAGAGCACTAGTCGTAGCTCACAACCTGCATCTGTAGCAAACTGCACAATATTATAAATATATTGTCTGGATTTAGCCGTGTTACATTCACCTCCACAATGACTAACAGATGAGAAGAAGCTGATTTGGTCACAGATACACTTACAAGGACATTTACAAGACGCTCTTTTCAAGAAAAGCTGGACATGGTGAGGAAAAGTCGCCAAAACAGTTCAAAACAGTTGTTAAGCTTTTAAATGAACCTTTTATACTTTAAAATAAAATCTTCTTTCCTGTCAAATTTCCACCTCAACACAATTTGCCTTCATTTGAAATCCCCAGGAAAACATTAATTTACAGAGTTTCTGTGGTCAGAGGACTAAAATAAACGCAGGAAACCCCGGGGTGATGTGATGAGGTGAATATTGTTGCTTCTGCTGGAGATGATGTATGTGAAGGTGCAGTTGTGGCTCCAGTGAAAGGAGACGTGTTGAACTGTGTTCATTGGGTTTCTTGCTTTAGTATTAAAACTCTTTTTCATGAATGTCATAATCTTCTTCAGAAGTTCAACCTTCTTTTCAACACACCACTAAATCACAGATTTTTTCATGTGATGATCGGTTAGATTTTAATAACTGGATCTTACCATCAATGTATGTGGGGAAAGCAGCCAAGTTCCTTCTAAACTGAATACAGAAAACAAAACAGCATTAAAATGGTGTAAATGTGGTTAAAACATGGTACAGAAAATGACAAAATGAGCAATTCACCTCTTCCGCTGTTGGTAAACTGGGACTGATGTCTCCTTCCTGGAGCTCATGGGTTCCTGAAACTTCGGCCCCCAGAGGAACCTTGTCATTTGAAGCTAGAACCTGGGAACATGTCTGACAGAACAGAACATTAAAGAGCACTGAAAGAGATCAGTCTGAGTTGAGGATGGAGATTGTTGAGAAGACACTTACTGTGTTCTGAAGAAAGGGAAGCTGTGGAGGAGATGGGGGTGAATAAAGGTGTGGACCACACTCTTCCATCGTGCTGATGTCTCTCCTCATTACCCAAACTGGCTCTTTGGGTTTGTCAGGTGTGTATGGGGAACGCACCGTCTTGGTCTTCACTTCCTCAATAGCCTCCCTTATGTCTCGTATTGCCAGAGAGATCACATCTCCAGAATTATCTGTAGATTCTTGCATAGTATATGTTCTGTCTTCTCCAGAGTTGTGTGGTGACTTCTCTTCTCTGTCCATTACTGGCAAACCATTAAGAAGCTCACACTGCTCCTTCCTGATCTCTGAACATTTCTTTTCTACACGATGTCTCCAAACATTAGTTGTGCCTCTATCAGAAGTGCTACATTCATCTCCTGACTGTTCATCATAGTGGTGTAGTCTGGATCCAACAGAACCCTGTGCTTTCTGCTCCTCATGCAGACTGTTCTGTGGAATATCTTCACTGAGAGACATATCATGTTTGTTCTCAAAGTCCCACTGTTCCTTAGACGGTTCCTGATACCATCCTGTTTGTGGTGAGTGGTAAAGTTCTCTGTCTGATTTTGTTGGAGTCACTGGGTAGATTTTTGGACAAGACTCAGGGACTGATGGATATGATGTAGAACAGGTTTCTGAACTAGAGTCTGAAAATGTTTCTTCATACGACTGAGCAGCGTTTCTGAATTCAGGACTCATGTCAGTGCTCGCAGCAGTGGAGCTGGACATAGAACCTGATATGGGCTCCATTGGAAAACCTCTAAGTGGTTCTGAGAAAGGCTGAGACAGGAAATTCTGGACTGTTAATTGCTGATGTGGAAATTCTGCAAAAGGTGGCACATCCACTCTGATGGGTCCAGACCTTCTACTGGTTTTCCTACTACCTCTGAACTTATCATCATTTGCCATGGAATTCTTCTGCATATGATTCTGTTCTTCATGTTCAGCTTCTCTGTGAGGCTCTGTCCCTTCCTCTCTCTGTTCAAGACATCCTTCCACCTCCCATTGGTCTATCCCACATTTGCACTCCTCCATCTGCTCTCTCTCTCTGTTCTGATGCTCAGTCTGCTCAGAGTGTGCATGAAGGTTACTCTCAGTACTGGAGGAACAATGTAGACCTGGGCTACTTCTAGCTTGCGCTTCTACAGATGGCACTTTCTGTGGAGAAGGGTTTGGTTCTTCCTGAGAAGGGTTCAGATCGTCCTGTGAAGATGGTCTCAACAGTTCCTGGGAAGACTCCTCAGGTGACAAAGTGTCCATGGATGAACTGCTCTCAGGTGCATCAAAGGCCTGAGGTGCTGCATGAATCTGTCTGGGTTGCAGTTGATGTCTGTGTTGATGCCCACCATCACCACTCTGTCGATACCTCAATCTGCTTGAACGTTGCTGCTGACAAAGTTGTGGATCTGCATCTCCACTCTCATTCGACCCTCTCGGGCTGGGGCAGGGGGCAGGTTTTTGGCTCTCTCGTGGTAGAACTCGGTTAGAACCAGGCTGCTGTTGGTGTGATTGTCGGTAATGTCGATGATGGTGATGATGATGGGGATTTCCCTTGTTATCTTTGCTGTTCAGTTGGCATGGCCTCCACCTCGGAGGGCCTCCTTCTACAGGTGAACTGTTTGGGTGTCTGATGCTTTGAGGTTGTGTGGCTTTGGTCTCCACCTCCTCTAGCTCCTCTCTGTGATTCATGGCTGGTGCTAAGTGCTGGACATGATGGTGCTGCACAACCTGATTTGAGGGGGGAGAAAAAAAATCACAATAAATAACATAAGTGTGTGGATCAAGATGGGTGAAGATGGTTGAAGATGAGTGAAGATGGATAAAGATAAAAGAAGATGGAAGAAGATTGATGAAGATGGTGAAAGATAAATGAAAGATGGAGGAAGATCAATGAAGATGGGTGAAGATGGATATAGAGAGAAGATGTGTAAAGATAGATGAAGGTAGATGAAAAGACACACAGGCCAGAATCAAGCAGTTTTATGAAATGCACTGCAGAGAATCTTCTCTGGATAAAACCTCAGTCCCAGTGGATGGATGGATAAATGGATGGATGGATGGATGGATGGATGGATGGATGGATGGATGGATGGATGGATGGATGGATAGATCAACCAGAAGCGCAAATAGCAGCAATTGTGCAAATTGACAAGTGCAGATAAATATGTAAATATATGTACAGTATGTAAATATATGCATATATAAACATATATTTATCATATAACAACATTATCTGATTCTGATATGTACAGTGAGACACGTGTGAACACTGTAGAAAAGTACAAGTGAATAGTTCTGAGTTTATGGCAGTGTAAATGTGCAGACACTGTTGTAAAGGAACCACAAGTAGAAGGATTTGGCGTTGAATAAAATGTGCACAAGTCCACTATATATATATATATATATATATATAAATATAAAATATTAGGCAGGATGTACAGTAATGTGAATATATAAATACACAAATAAACTAGTGCAGATGTTTGAAGGCACAATAATAGTAATAGTAATATGTATACAGTGTTTATTCAGTGTTTATCCAGTGATCTAATAGTGTAGTGTAGAGTTCAGTAGGGTGATGGTGATGGTGAAGGTGATGGTGATGGTGATGGAACGCCGTCTCTGAACCTGCTGGTTCTGGTGTGTATGTTTCTGTATCTCCTTCTTGATGGAAGGAGGTTAAACAGTTTGTGACTGGGATGTGAAGAGTCCTTGATAAAGTTTGAGCTCTGCACAGACATCTGCGGTGGTGAAGGTGTTCAATGGCAGGTAGTTGTCTGGTTCCTCTCAAGGTTTCTTCCTTATGCCATCTCGGGGAGTTTTTCCTTGCCACAGTTGCTCATCAGGGACAAACTTACTTACAAAGAACATATTTACGTTTAATCACCACATTATCTGTGTAAAGCTGCTTTGAGACAATGTTCATTGTTAAAAGCGCAATACAAATAAAAATTAATTGAATTGAATTGAATTGAGTTGTGTGGTAGTGATGCGTCAGGCGGTTTTGACCAGACTTTGCAGGTCTTTACATTAACACACAGTGGAGCCTTCGTACCATACAGTGATGGAGTTGGTCAGGATGCTCTCGATGATGCAGCGAAACTCGTTAAAATCCCCGGAGACAGATGAGCTTTCTTGAGACTCTTAAAAAAGTACAGGTATTGTTGTTCCTTCCTAACCAGAGCTGAAGTGTTCTGGTGCTTGGACAGATCATCAGAGATGTAAACTCCCAAGAACTTAAAGCTCCTTTACTTTGATGTAGACTGTGGAGTGTCTCCAGCTGTTAGATTTACAAAAGTCCACAATGAGCACTTTAATTTTTATGCCGTTGAGGGTCAGGTTGTTGGTGGGACACCACACTGTCAGGCTTCAGATCTCTTCCCTGTATTTGTTGTTGTTGTTGCTGATCTGGCCGACCATGGTGATGTCATCTGCATACTTGATAAAGAGATGGACAATGCAAAATTTCATCCAGACCCTGAACATCTGGTAAAGAATAACGTCAGCCCCTGAAAAAAATGTGCCAAACAAATAAGTCTCTCAGGAGCATGATGGATGCTCACCTTCTACTTGAGACACTTCTGTATTTGAGACACTTCTGTAAATCATAAAAACTGTTACACAACAACAGAATACCACACCATGTGACTGTGACCCCGTGAAGATCAACCCTGAGCTCTCTCACTTTTACTACACACTTTATACAGTTCAGTTCAGTTCATGTTTAGTTGATTTGCGCTTTTAATAATGAACATGGTCTCAGAGCAGCTTTACACAGATCATGTGGTAATAAAAATCAAGATGTTCTTGATAAGTGTAAGTTTGTCCCCGATGAACAAGTCGGATCCGAGTGGCAGTGGATTGGAGTCTATCACAAGAATGATGAGAGGAGAATTCATCTGATCACAACCAAGCCTTCAGAGAACCCCCACTCAAACACATGAACATACTGAGCTCTGCATGGACAGTAACTTAAACTCAGGACTGAACACTGAACCCTTGAGATGTGTGACAGGATCATGGAAACTGTTCCACCACCTGAACGATGAAATGTAGGATGTTATCTGTTTGCTCTTAAATTCTGTGATTCACCAAAACCTCTGTAGAAACATCCAGAACGTAAGTGCTCAAGATGCTCCCATCACACTGTACACAATGTATTGATTATCAGTGAAGTCCTGCAGACCAACAATAACAGATCATAACAGATCACACGTCTTACAGCACACCTCTAACCAGATCTCCATAACCATCATATCCATCACTCTAGAGCTTCAGCATCATCTCAGCAAACGGATAGGTGTGTGTGTGTGTGTGTGTGTGTGTGTGTGTGTGTGTGTGTGTGTGTGTGTGTGTGTGTGAGAGAGAGTCGGTCCCAGATGGTCTGTGTGTAGATTAGATTAGATTAGATTAGATAGATTAGATAGATAGATAGATAGATAGATAGATAGATAGATAGATAGATAGATAGATAGATAGATAGATAGATAGATAGATAGATAGATAGATAAATCTTCTCACCAGCACCTCAACCATCAACATTACCATCATCTCAGTGACCTGCTCACCATCACAACAATCATTATAAACACCACCTTCATCGTTATCATCATCCATCACTGAATTCCTACAGGTTACTTTTTAAAAGTATTTGGTCTTTGATTTGATCCATCAGTCGAAGGTTCCCTTTGGAGCCTTTCAGCACTGGTTCTTCCTTTAAAAAGACCAGGAATCATCTGAAGAACCCTTTAGCTGTTTTAACAATTTTAAATGCATTCAGTCTGGGATTAGAGATTAGAGATTAGAGATTAGAGATTAGAGATTAGCAGTGTTGCTGCTTCCTGACGTGGAGTTCAGAGAAGTGAAATTACACAAACATCGCTGTAACACGATGCATTTTCATTCAGTTTATAGATTTCAGTATCTATTTATTTACAGAATTTATAATTATAAATAAATAAAATATTTACACCAGATTACATTGCAGGTGAAATTCAGTGTATTATAATAATAATAATAATAATAATAATATAATAATAATAATAATAATAATAATAATAATAATCTTCTTCTTCTTCTTTCGGCTGCTCCCATTAGGGGTCGCCACAGAGGATCATCCGTCTCCATACCACCCTGTCCTCTACATCTGCCTCTTTCACACCAACTACCTGCATGTCTTCCCTCACCACATCCATGAACCTCCTCCTTGGCCTTCCTCTTTTCCTCCTACCTGGTGGCTCCATCCTCAGCATTCTTCTACCAATATAATTCATGTCCCTCCTCTGCACATGTCCAAACCATCTCAATCTCGCCTCCCTCACCTTGTCACCAAAACATCCTACATGCGCTGTCCCTCTAATAAACTCATTTCTAATCTTGTCCATCCTCGTCACTCCCAACAAAAACCTCAACATCTTCAGCTCTGCTACCTCCAGCTCCACCTCCTGTCTTTTACTCAATGCCACTGTCTCTAATCCATACAACATCTCAGGTCTCACCACAGTCCTATAAACTTTCCCTTTCATTTTTGCAGATACCCTACTATCACAAATCACTCCTGTCACTCTTCTCCACCCACTCCACCCTGCCTGCACTCTTTTCTTCACTTCTCTAACACACTCTCCATTACTTTGCACTGTTGACCCCAGGTACCTGAATTCCTCCACCTTCTGAAGCTCTTCTCCCTGCAACCGCACCACTCCACTGCCCTCCCTCTCATTCACACACATGTATTCTGTCTTACTCCTACTGAGTTTCATTCCCCTTCTCTCCAGCGCATATCTCCACCTCTCCAGGCTCTTCTCAACCTGCTCCCTACTCTCACAACAAATCACAATATCATCTGCAAACATCATAGTCCAGGGAGACTCCTGGACTATTGACCTCGTCCGTCAACCTGTCCATCACCACTGCAAACAGGAAAGGGCTCAGGGCCGATCCTTGATGCAGTCCAACCTTCACTCTAAACCAGTCTGTCGTACCTACTGCACACTTCACTGCCGTCACACTGTCCTCATACATGTCCTGCACCACCCTCACATACTTCTCTGACACACCTGACTTCCTCATACAATACCACAACTCCTCTCTTGGCACCCTGTCGTAGGCCTTCTCTAAATCCACAAATACACAATGCAATTCCTTCTGTCCTTCTCTATACTTCTCCATCAACATTCTCAAAGCAAATAAGGCATCTGTGGTGCTCTTCCTCGGCATGAAACCATACTGTTGCTCACAGATGGTCACCTCTTCTCTCAGCCTGGCTTCCACTACTCTTTCCCATAACTTCATGGTGTGACTGATCAACTTAATTCCCCTGTAGTTACTGCAGGTATGCACATCTCCTTTATGCTTAAAGATCGGTACCAGCACACTTCTTCTCCATTCCTCAGGCATCTTCTCACCTTCCAAAATCCTGTTAAACAATCTGGTCAAAAACTCCACTGCCATCTCTCCTAAACATCTCCACGCTTCTACCGGTATGTCATCTGGTCCAACCGACTTTCCACTCTTCATCCTCTTAATCGCTGCTCTCACTTCCTCCTTACTAATCCTATCTACATCCTGCTTCACCAACTCCACATCATCCAACCTTCTCTCTCTCTGATTTTCCTCATTCATCAGCTGCTCAAAATACTCCCTCCACCTTCTCAACACACTCTCCTCACTAGTCAACACATTTCCCTCTCCATCCTTTACTGCTCTAACTTGTAGCACATCCTTCCCAGCTCGGTTCCTCTGCCTGGACAATCACTACAAATCCTTTTCTCCTTCCTCAGTGTCCAACCTCTCCTACAGCTCCTCATATGCCTTTTCCTTGGCTTTCGCCACATCCCTCTTAACCTGCTGCCGCATCTCCTTGTACTCCTGCCTACTTTTCTCATCACTCTGTCTATCCCACTTCTGTTTTGCCAACCTCTTTCTCCTTATGCTCTCCTGCACTTCCTCATTCCACCACCACGTCTCCTTGTCTTGCTTTCTATTTCCAGATGTCACACCAAGTACTTTTCTAGCTGCCTCCCTCATCACTCCTGCAGTAGTTGCCCAATCATCCAACACCTCCTTAACACCACTGAGCCTCTCTCTGACCTCTTCCCTGAACCTCACATTACACTCTTCCTCCTTCAGTTTCCACCACCTTATTCTTCTTTCAGTCCTCACTCTCCTCCTCTTCTTCTTTGCCTCCAGAACCATCCTACAGACCACCATCCTATGCTGTCTAGCTACACTGTCCCCCACCAACACCTTACAGTCTCCAATCTCCTTCAGGTTGCATCTCCTGCATAGCACATAGTCCACCTGTGTGCACCTTCCTCCACTCTTATACGTCACCCTATGATCCTCCTTCTTCTTAAAATAAGTGTTCACCACTGCCATTTCCATCCTTTTAGCAAAATACACCACCATCTGCCCTTCCACATTCCTCTCCTTAAAACCATACCTACCATCACCTCCTCGTCACCTCTGTTCCCTTCACCTACATGCCCATTAAAGTCCGCCCCAATCACCAACCGTTCTTTCCTAGGTACACCATCTACCACTTCATCTAATTCACTCCAGAATCTATCCTTCTCCTCCATCTCACAGCCAACTTGTGGAGCATAGGCACTGATGACATTTATCATCATCCCTTCAACTTCCACCTTCACGATCATCACCCTATCAGAAACTCTCTTCACCTCCACTACACTCTTACTGTACTCTTCCTTCAGAATCACCCCTACACCATTTCTCTTTCCATCCACACCATGATAAAACAGTTTAAATCCACCTCCAATGTTTCTGGCCTTACTCCCTTCCCACTTGGTCTCCTGAACACACAGCATATCTACCTTTCTCCTCTCCATCATATCAGCTACTTCTCTCCCTTTACCCGTCATAGTACCGACATTTAAAGTACCAACCCGAACCTCCACTCTCCTACACTGCTCCTTTCCCTGCCGTCTCTGTAGACGTCTTCCTCCTCTCCTTCTCCTCCTTCGGCCAACAGTAGCCCAATTTCCACCGGTACCCTGTCGGCTAACGATACCTGTGGCGGTCGTTGTTAACCCGGGCCTCGACCGATCCGGTATGAAATTCTCATTTGTGATCCGCATATTTGATTTGGCGCATGTTTTACGCTGGATGCCCTTCCTAACGCAACCCTCCCCATTTACCCGGGCTTGGGACCGGCACTAAGAGTGCACTGGCTTGTGCCTCCCTAATGGCTGGGTTTAATAATAATAATAATAATAATAATAATAATAATAATAATAATAATAATATATAATAATAATAATAATAATAATAATATTAAAAAAACAATAACAATAATAATAATAATAATAATAATAATAATAATAATATATTAATAGTAATAATAATAATAATAATAATAATAATATTAAAAAACCAATAATAATAATAATAATAATAATAATAGAATAATAGAATAATAATATAACAATAATAATAATAATAATAATAATAATATATTAATAGTAATAATAATAATAATAATAATAATAATAATAATAATAATATGCAGGATTGGATCAGAACACAGAGTAAAGGGTCGTAAAGGAACTTTTCTGGCTCTGAGACGGAACAGGGATCTTTAGTATCTTTCACCTTCATCTGTAATAATAATGACCTTGAACGAGTAGGGTCACTGCACTGATGATTAACACAGTGTGTGTGTGTGTGTGTGTGTGTGTGTGTGTGTGTGTGTGTGTGTGTGTGTGTGTGAGAGAGAGAGAGAGAGAGAGAGAGAGAGAGAGAGAGAGAGAGAGAGAGAGAGGGATTAGTGCTCTCAGGATCAGGACTCTGATGTTCTGTTTTATTCACTAAAGTGCTGCACAGCAGAAAGACAGCATCCACCTACATCACACACACACACACACACACACACACACACACACACACACACACACACACACGCATTTTTTATGAAAGGTATATATTTATGGATCACAGAGAAATGCTCCTGCATGGTTCCTGTTTATTCTGATTGCAGAAGAACCACAGGTTATTTTTGGTTGTGAGTTAAACCTACTACACAAAGTAACACATCATGCACGCACACACACTCACACACACACACACACACACACACACACACACACACACACACACACACACAGAGTGTAGTGTAGGATCATGCAGGTGGGGTGGAGAAATTTGAGCCTGGTTGTGTTCAGATTAAACATCTCAGATCCTTATATTCTTTATTGTGGTGTGAAGTCAGTAATCGCAGGCAGAACTTTCAGTCCATCGTGAATGATCCTGAGATAGAAGCTGAGCTCGGAGCTCCGGCCTGCACTGAGGCTCTAAACCTCTTCTTCTTCTTCTTCTCAGATGATCAAATTAAAGAAGCTGTGCGGCTCTGTCTGACGCACGCGCGCTGCGTTATAACCCTGCATGAAGCCTGAAGAAATAGGAGATCTGCGGGACTCGAACCGTTACCTGTTAGGAGGAGGAGAATAGATGACAAAGCACAGCTCGCCCCTGCGTGCCCATGGTTCCTCTCGGTTCCTCTCGGTTCCTCTCCACGGTCTCTCGCTCTCCCTCCGTGTAACGAGTCCGCGCGCGCAGTGACGGTCAGTGCAGAGACGCACCGGGTTACAGCCGCATCCTCCGCGACACACACACACACACACACACACACACACACACACACACACGCAAGCACGAACACACACTAGCGTCAAAACGCTACTCACAACCACGGCAGCGACCTCTATAGGAAGCAGCGTACCGGCGTTTCCATGGTAACAGAACCTGAGGATTTTGGGTAATGCAGCCTACCTCATACTCAACCTTTACCCCGTTCACCAAAGCTCTATAACACACACACACACACACACACACACACACACACACCACACACACACACACACACACACACACACACAGGGCAGTTCTAAATCTAATATCCCACGATGCACTGCAGGAGGCTGCAGTCTGAATCGTGCAGCCTACAGGGGGCGCTCAGTACCCACAATGCACTGTGAACTGAGGAGGGAGTGAACACAAGTAATAAATCAAATAACAATCACGAGACTGAGATTTTTGCTTATAATAATAATAATAATAATAATAATAATAATAATAATAATAATAATAAAGTTGTTAATATTAAAATAAAACCAATAATATAATCTTTTAATTCTGTGTTAAATGTCTTTAGAAACAAATAATTAAAATAAGATAAAAGATCAAAGTGAAAGTAAAAAATAGTGTTTATTGTGTTTGAGTTCTTCAGACTGATGGAGAAAAACCCACATCCTGAAGACATCTGGATTCCAAATATAAATCATTTCCAGATGTTCAGGATCAAGTGATTGTGCTGCAGTAATCCAGATGTTTTCCTCCTCAGCTTCATTTTATCCAACACCAGCTAATAAATCTGAGGAACGTGTGAAGAACTCATGACTGTTTGGAGATTTTCTGATCCGTGAATATTTAATTGTTGTTTTAATTTGTACATAAAATCAAATGTTTAAAGAAAAAGAGTTTAAAGACAAAAAACTGAACTGAAAGTGAAGTAAAGAAGAATGAGATCAAAGCATTCAGAGATTTTACTCGGAATCTGTTACTATTTATATCACATTCTTTTAACTTCCTCTCTAAACCCCCCCCCCTCTCTCTCCCAATCTCTCTCCCAATCTCTCTCTCT
>JBCEWE010000653.1:0-27500 GCA_039877035.1 Silurus lanzhouensis | reverse complement strand
GTGTGTGTGGTGTGTGTGGTGTGTGTGTGTGTGTGTGTGTGTGTGTGTGTGTGTGTGTGTGTGTGTGTGTGTGTGCGTGCTTTTTTCTGTAGCTCTTCTGACCACTGTGTGTGTGCTGTTCCTTAGTACAGATGTAAAATTCTGAAGATGTTTGAATAATCTGTTCCCTGTAGATGAGCTGTTCCGTTAGGATGAGCTGTTCTTGAGGTTCTCATGCTCTTCTCGTTTCTCCAGTTATCTGTGGTCTCATGCTGTTCCTGATGTTCTCCTGCTGTTCTCATGATGATCTCTGATGGTGACTGGATAATGTTCTTTTGCCTTCTTTAGATCATTTCATTACAGTGGACGTGACCTCGCAGGGAGAAGGAGATAAGGCGTTTCTGTTAGGTCCTTATGTTGAGTTGCAGGATTGGAGCTGTTTCAGACTTGTCTATCAGATCACCGTCTCTGGCTCTCTTCGGGTTCTCTCTCGTTCAGATGGAGAGAGTTTTGACCGCACACTTTGGTCAGCCAGCAGTCCCTCTGAGAGCTGGATCGTCACCACCATAGACCTGCAGAACTCCACCGAACCGTACAAGGTGAGAGATGTGAGAAGAAGTCAAGTCAAGTCAAGTCAAGTTTATTTGTATAGCGCTTTTCACAACAGACATTGTCTCAAAGCAGCTTTACACAAATCAACAGTGAAGGTGAATGGTGTGAATTTGTCCCTGATGAGCAGCTGTGGCGACTGTGGCAAGGAAAAACTCCCTTAGATGTTATGAGGAAGAAACCTTGAGAGGAACCAGACTCAAAAGGGAAACCCATCCTCATTTTGGGTGACATCAAGAGTTTGATCATAAATCTTTCAACAATACAGAACACTGGAGAGTGAGAGCTAACATGAGCACTGGAGTATAAGAAGAGTTGCTGGTCATGTTCAAGTTTATTATTTATTGATTTTTGAAAGAATATTTGAACTTTCCTCCTTATCGGGATTTATTTTGTCTCTTACACTCATATTCTCACATCACTCTGTCTGATTTATGGCCATGAACTACATTACCCATCAACCCCTGCACATCACATGACTTTCTCACACTGATCATTTACACGTGTTACAAGTCACCAGTAACCAGCACATGTCTCACCTGGAAGCTCACAGAGTCTCAGGGTTGTGTTTCTGGGGTTGTTGCTGTTTCATATCGTTTCCTGTTTCAATTAACATCTGCACATAACATCTGTTTAAAACATCTGCCCAAAGCAACTGCACATCTGCTTATCCTCACATCACATGACACGTTCCACACGTCTTCCACAGATCCATTTTAAAGTAAACATTTTTTAAACTTGATTTTTTCAGCTTCACTCTGGACTACAGAACTACATGAGCTTTTTCTCCCTGCGTGACTTTGCTCAGAAACACAATTAGAGTTACAGCGGAGCATCTCATGATCTTCTCTTTCATAACTTAGTACTAAACAAATGACAGTCTACTGCAGGGGGGGCAAACTTTTAGACTCACGGGCCACAATGGGTTCTAAAATGTGACAGAGTGGCTGGGCCAGGATATACAGTGAGGAAAATAAGTGTTTGAACACGCTGCTATTTTGCAAGTTCTCCCATTTAGAAATCATGGAGGGTCTGAAATTGTCATCGTAGGTGCATGTCCACTGTGAGAGACATAATCTAGAAAAAAAATCCAGAAATCACAATATATGATTTTTAAACTATTTATTTGTATGATACAGCTGCAAATAAGTATTTGAACACCTGAGAAAGTCAATGTTAATATTTGGTACAGGAGCCTTTGTTTGCAATTACAGAGGTCAAACGCTTCCTGTAGTTTTTCACCAGGTTTGCACACACTGCAGGAGGGATTTTGGCCCACTCCTCCACACAGATCTTCTCTAGATCAGTCAGGTTTCTGGCCTGTCGCTGAGAAACACGGAGTTTGAGCTCCCTCCAAAGATTCTCTATTGGGTTTAGGTCTGGAGACTGGCTAGGCCACGCCAGAACCTTGATATGCTTCTTACAGAGCCACTCCTTGGTTATCCTGGCTGTGTGCTTCGGGTCATTGTCATGTTGGAAGACCCAGCCTCGACCCATCTTCAATGCTCTAACTGAGGGAAGGAGGTTTTTCCCCAAAATCTCGCAATACATGGCCCCGGTCATCCTCTCCTTAATACAGTGCAGTCACCCTGTCCCATGTGCAGAAAAACACCCCCAAAGCATGATGCTACCACCCCCATGCTTCACAGTACGGATGGTGTTCTTGGGATGGTACTCATCATTCTTCTTCCTCCAAACACGTTTAGTGGAATTCTGACCCAAAAGTTCTATTTTGGTCTCATCTGACCACATGACTTTCTCCCATGACTCCTCTGGATCATCCAAATGGTCATTGGCAAACTTAAGACGTGCCTGGACATGTGCTGGTTTAAGCAGGGGAACCTTCCGTGCCATGCATGATTTCAAACCATGACGTCTTAGTGTATTACCAACAGTAACCTTGGAAACGGTGGTCCCAGCTCTTTTCAGGTCATTGACCAGCTCCTCCCGTGTAGTTCTGGGCTGATTTCTCACCTTCCTTAGGATCATTGAGACCCCACGAGGTGAGATCTTGCATGGAGCCCCAGTCCGAGGGAGATTGACAGTCATGTTTAGCTTCTTCCATTTTCTAATGATTGCTCCAGCAGTGGACCTTTTTTCACCAAGCTGCTTGGTAATTTCCCCGTAGCCCTTTCCAGCCTTGTGGAGGTGTATAGTTCAGTTTCAGAAGGAACAGTGTTGTTTTGCCAGTTCATCAAAGTCTGGAGTAAGTTTTGTTGTGGCAGTTCTCAGGACACATCCGAGCTGTTGGTCAGTTCCAATTGCACTTCTTGTGGTTTGGTTTCAGGGTCTTGTGACAGGGGACAGTGTGACAGTGGGACAGGGAACAGTGGGACAGAGGACAGTGGGACAGGGGACAGAGGGACAGGGGACAGGGGACAGTGGGACAGTGGGACAGAGGACAGGTGACAGCTGATATTTTACTCTTTGAAAACCGTGACAGTTTCTTGGCATATTAGACAAACAGCCTTTGATCGGACTTCAGTGAAATATTGAGATATTTTGTTGTCCACTCCGTGTTAAACACTCTGCGTTCACGATCCACTTTTTTAATCCGGCCCGCCGAATGGGATCAAATTCTATTAAATTAGGTACGGGGTAAACCTTGTTTAATTTACCTTTCCCCTGCCGAGTGTCGGACCTTCTCAATGGCTACGGACACTGACCTCGTTCAAGACCAGAATTCCCCACTGGTTCCGTGGTTTACTCTCGTTCCTAGGATTACCTTCGCTCTGTGGATTGTAACAGTTCTGAGGATTCTACCTTCCGTGTGGAATCGACTCTCTTTCCTCATCCTCATCGGATTACACGGGCATTACAGACCAGACCCGCATCACGGTTCGTAGCGCTCGTGATACTGTGTTTATGTACTAAACTCTTGTGATTAAATATGATAGAGCTCCTCCCACTTCCGGCTCGTGGTCCGAACCCTGACACAGAACAACCTCACGAACACACCGACAGCAGAACATTCCAGCAACAAGCAATCAAAATCACCATCATATCAGCAATACTTCTGTTTATTTTTCTTCTTCTTCTTTTCCTTCTTCTTATTCTTTCTTTCTTTATTTCTTTATTTCTTTATTTCTTTATTTCTTTATTTTATGACTTTGATCTCAGGAGAGTCTGTGGTTTATAAATCAGCTGTAAGAAAATTTTTTTTTTTGCAATTCCCAATTTTATCATTTATTATTTTTATTATAGGTGTTGTTGTTGTTGTGACTGTTATTAACATTATTTGGATGTTGTAATGTGTGTGTGTGTGTGTGTGTGTGTGTGTGTGTGTGTGTGTGTGTGTGTGTGTGTGTAGATTGTGATAGAAGGTGGGCGTGGCTCAGCTGAAGGCAGCAGTGTGTCCATCTTTGAGATCGACATTTCAGATAAATACTGCATCGGTAAAAACTCACACATAATTATACAAAATAATACACAAACTCCTCATCTGGGTGAAACTGCTGCTGCTGGATCTTCTTCAGATCTTCTTTGCTCTTTAAGCATCTAAACATTGTTGTTCTTAGAAAATCATCTAATAATGTATCTAATCTGTTTGGTTCCAGAGAAATAAAACAAAAAAAGCTGAACTTCAGAACATGTTTATTTTCCTCTGGTTCACCAAACTGTAGATTCTCCATGTGTAAAGCTGTAGGGTTTAGACATAAGAACTCTTAAAGGTGAGGGTTCTTCAACGGTTCCAGAAGTGATCAGAGATTCTAGTTTCCCGCTGAACTTCAGGTTAAAATGTTAAGACAGAAGAGAGTGAAATTATAATTGTAGTTTTTCTACAGATGAGCAGTAAAAAACTTACGCCTGTCTGATTTCCAGAGTGTGATTTCGAAGAGTCTCATCTGTGTGGGTACATGAATCAGTGGAGTGGAAATGTGAACTGGTATGTGGGGAGAGGAGCTCCAAGTCAACCTACACTCAGTGATGGACCAGGTACACCATGTGCTAGTGTGTGTTTTGTCTGTAAATGGTATAGTGTGTGTAGCGCGTGTAATGTCTGCAGTCTGTGTAATGTGTGTAGTGTGTTTAATTTATGTAGTGTGTGTAGTGTGTGTAATTTGTGTAGTGTGTATAATTTTTATAGTATGTGTAGTGTGTGTAGCATGTGTAATTTGTGTAGTGTGTGTAGCATGTGTAGTATATGTAATTTGTATAGTTTGTGTAGTGTGTGTAGCATGTGTAGTATATGTAATTTGTATAGTTTGTGTAGTGTGTGTAGCATGTGTAGTGTGTGTAATCTGTATAGTATGTGTAGTGTGTGTAGCATGTGTATTTTGTGTAGTGTGTGTAGCATGTGTAGTGTATGTATTTTGTGTAGTGTGTGTAGCATGTGTAATTTGTGTAGTGTGTGTAGCATGTGTATTTTGTGTAGTGTGTGTAGCATGTATAGTGTGTGTAATTTGTGTAGCATGTGTAATTTGTGTAGTGTGTATAGCATGTTTAGCATGTGTATTTTGTGTAGTGTGTGTAGCATGTGTAGTGTGTGTATTTTGTGTAGTGTGTGTAGCATGTGTAGTGTGTGTATTTTGTGTTGTGTGTGTATCATGTGTAGTGTGTGTAATTTGTGTAGTGTGTGTAGCATGTGTAGTGTATGTATTTTGTGTAGTGTGTGTAGCATGTGTAATTTGTGTAGTGTGTGTAGTATGTGTATTTTGTGTAGTGTGTGTAATTTGTGTAGTGTGTGTAGCATGTGTATTTTGTGTAGTGTGTGTAATTTGTGTAGTGTGTGTAGTGTGTATGGTGAACCCCTGTCTCATTACCAGGTCATTACATGTACGTGGATTCGATTCACTCGAGGACTTTGAAGGAAGTGGCCACGCTGGTGTCTCCCATCACGTCTGCACCCATGTGGGGATGTCTGAGTTTTCAGTATCAGCAGGACCATGCCGAGGGTCACATGTTCTCTGTGTACAGCAGGGACCGAGCAGGGCAGTACAGTGAGCTGTGGAGAGCAGACCAACCAGAGAGCAACCAGCTGGAGCATGAAACCCAAACTCATGTGTGGATACCTGTACAGGTCCCACTGAGTGCCCCCTACCCCCTACAGGTACATCAGTGATGATCACATTCACCTGTAAATCTCTGCTCATGAGAAGTGTCCTAACAGCAGCTTGGCTTCAGAGGCACGAGAACCACAGTCAAAAGTTCACTTGATTCTTTTCACAAAGTTTTTATTCTATCAGTGACGTGGAAACAGAAACCTGCTCAGAAAGATCACTGAACTCCATCAAGCTAATAAACACACCAGGAACATCATCCAGGAAATACTTCTGTTCACTAACATTATTAATGATGTTCATCTAAAACTTGATCAGCACATCAAATTGTGTAAATATCTGCTGAACACTAACACTGCCTGAACATATCGTGTGTGTGTGTGTGTGTGTGTATGTGTGTGTGTGTGTGTGTGTAGGTGGTATTTGAGGTTTCATTTAACAGTCCCAAAGGAGGTCGTGTGCTGCTGGATGATGTTAAGTTTTCTACAGAGTCATGTTCTGCAGAAACAGGTGCTGATGATCTTCAGATGAACGTCACAACCTTAAGTGCTGACTGTCTGCAGTCCTAATTAGATGTGTGTGTGTGTGTGTGTGTGTGTGTGTGTGTGTGTGTGTGTGTGTGTGTGTGTGTGTGTGTGTGTGTGTATTCAGAGCCTGTGTTTGACCCCTCAGTTGCAGATTGTGACTTTGAGCTGGGATTTTGTCGATACACACAGAAACTGATGGACAATGACACGTGGAAACGAGTCTCAGTGCGGCCCAATATGTACCGCGAGGGAGACCACACGACTGGGAGAGGTGCATGAACACACACACACACACACACACACACACACACACACACACACACACACACACACACACATTATAAAGATGGTAGTTATTTATTATGACGTTAAATGCAGTACTTTTTTATGATCATTTAAGGATCTTTACAGCTACAGTTTTTAATAAACAGTGAATATGTAATAATTTTTTCACTTCTGATAAAAGATGAAAACACCTCAGTTTGTGTGAAGAGATGAAGAAGATCCAGGATATGATTAGAATTATTCTGTATAATAAAATCAAATTAAATGTAATTTAAAAAATGGAGACAAAAAGTCCACCTGTGATTCGAGTAAATATTTATTTGACGAGTGTTTTGTTCTCTCAGGTTCCTTTCTGATGGCAAGTTCACGCTTCATCATGCAGTCTGGTTCCATCAGCAGGCTGTTCGGACCGGCTCTTCCCGGGAAGCAGAAGTTCTGCCTGAGGTTCTTCTACTCTCTCAGAGGATTCATTAAATCTGAACACACTTTAGTAGTGTATCTGCACAACAGCAGCACTATGACACAATTCACAAATAGAGTGTGGAGCTCAAGTGACACGACCAGAGACGTGTGGATTCAGGTTGAGCTCAATATCCAGACCCAGAACATCACTCAGGTAATAATCCTTCACATCAGAGCTGAGGAGAAAGTGAGGAGAGAGTGATGAGAGAGTGAGGAGAGAGTGAGGAGAGAGTGATGAGAGAGTGATGAGAGAGTGATGAGAGAGTGAGGAGAGAGTGAGGAGAGAGTGGGGAGAGAGTGAGGAGAGAGTGGGGAGAGAGTGAGGAGAGAGTGGGGAGAGAGTGAGGAGAGAGTGGGGAGAGAGTGAGGAGAGAGTGAGGAGAGAGTGATGAGAGAGTGAGGAGAGAGTGGGGAGAGAGTGAGGAGAGAGTGAGGAGAGAGTGGGGAGAGAGTGAGGAGAGAGTGAGGAAAGAGTGATGAGAGAGTGAGGAGAGAGTGGGGAGAGAGTGGGGAGAGAGTGAGGAGAGAGTGAGGAAAGAGTGATGAGAGAGTGAGGAGAGAGTGATGAGAGAGTGAGGCGCGAGTGGGGAGAGAGTGGGGAGAGAGTGAGGAGAGAGTGAGGAGAGAGTGAGGAGAGAGTGGGGAGAGAGTGAGGAGAGAGTGGGGAGAGAGTGAGGAGAGAGTGGGGAGAGAGTGAGGAGAGAGTGAGGAGAGAGTGATGAGAGAGTGAGGAGAGAGTGGGGAGAGAGTGAGGAGAGAGTGAGGAGAGAGTGGGGAGAGAGTGAGGAGAGAGTGAGGAAAGAGTGATGAGAGAGTGAGGAGAGAGTGGGGAGAGAGTGGGGAGAGAGTGAGGAGAGAGTGATGAGAGAGTGAGGAGAGAGTGAGGAGAGAGTGATGAGAGAGTGAGGCGCGAGTGGGGAGAGAGTGGGGAGAGAGTGCGGAGAGAGTGAGGAGAGAGTGAGGAGAGAGTGCGGAGAGAGTGAGGAGAGAGTGAGGAGAAAAGGAGAAAAGAGAAGGGATAGATGAGAGAGGGAGGAGATGGGAAAGAAGGATGAGAGGACAAACTGTGATTACAAAAATACTACCTTACACACACCTCACACGTACCTTACAAACACCACACACCTCACACGTACCTTACAAACACCACACACCTCACACACACACCTTACACACACCTCACACGTACCTTACACACACCTCACACGTACCTTACAAACACAACACACCTCACACACACACCTTACACACACCTCACACGTACCTTACACACACCTCACACGTACCTTACAAACACCACACACCTCACACACACACCTTACACACACCTCACACATACCTTACACACACCTCACACGTACCTTACAAACACCACACACCTCACACACACACCTTACACACACCTCACACGTACCTTACACACACCTCACACGTACCTTACAAACACCACACACCTCACACATACCTTACAAACACCTCACACGTACCTTACACACACCTCACACGTACCTTACAAACACCACACACCTCACACGTACCTTACAAACACCACACACCTCACACACACACCTTACACACACCTCACACGTACCTTACACACACCTCACACGTACCTTACAAACACCACACACCTCACACGTACCTTACAAACACCACACACCTCACACGTACCTTACAAACACCACACACCTCACACGTACCTTACAAACACCACACACCTCACACGTACCTTACAAACACCACACACCTTACACACACACCTTACACACACCTCACACGTACCTTACAAACACCACACACCTCACACATACCTTACAAACACCACACACCTCACACGTACCTTACAAATACACACACCTCACACACACACCTTACACACACCTCACACGTACCTTACACACACCTCACACGTACCTTACAAACACCACACACTTCACACATACCTTACACACACCTCACACGTACCTTACACATACAACACACACCTCACACACCTCACACGTACCTTACAAACTCCACACACCTCACACACACACCTTACACACACCTCACACGTACCTTACAAACACCACACACCTCACACATACCTCACACACACCTCACACGTACCTTACACACACCTCACACGTACCTTACAAACACCACACACCTCACACATACCTTACACACACCTCACACGTACCTTACACATACAACACACACCTCACACACCTCACACGTACCTTACAAACTCCACACACCTCACACACACACCTTACACACACCTCACACGTACCTTACAAACACCACACACCTCACACATACCTCACACACACCTCACACGTACCTTACACACACCTCACACGTACCTTACAAACACCACACACCTCACACGTACCTTACAAACACCACACACCTCACACACACACCTTACACACACCTCACACGTACCTTACACACACCTCACACGTACCTTACAAACACCACACACCTCACACGTACCTTACAAACACCACACACCTCACACGTACCTTACAAACACCACACACCTTACACACACACCTTACACACACCTCACACGTACCTTACAAACACCACACACCTCACACGTACCTTACAAACACCACACACCTCACACATACCTCACACACACCTCACACGTACCTTACACACACCTCACACGTACCTTACAAACACCACACACCTCACACATACCTTACACACACCTCACACGTACCTTACACATACAACACACACCTCACACACCTCACACGTACCTTACAAACTCCACACACCTCACACACACACCTTACACACACCTCACACGTACCTTACAAACACCACACACCTCACACATACCTCACACACACCTCACACGTACCTTACAAACACCACACACCTCATACACACACCTTACACACACCTCACACGTACCTTACACACACCTCACACGTACCTTACAAACACCACACACCTCACACGTACCTTACAAACACCACACACCTCACACGTACCTTACAAACACCACACACCTCACACATACCTTACACACACCTCACACGTACCTTACACATACAACACACACCTCACACACCTCACACGTACCTTACAAACTCCACACACCTCACACACACACCTTACACACACCTCACACGTACCTTACAAACACCACACACCTCACACATACCTCACACACACCTCACACGTACCTTACACACACAGCACACTATACACAGACCTCACACACCTCACACACACACCTCACACGTACCTTACAAACACCACACACCTCACACATACCTTACACACACCTCACACGTACCTTACACACACAGCACACTATACACAGACCTCACACACCTCACACACACACCTCACATGTACCCTACACACACACACACATACACAGACCTCACACACCTCACACATCTCACACACACTTCACACACACCTCACACATACCTTACACACACCACACACCTCACACATACCTTACACACACCTCACACACACTTCACACACACTCCATACACACACCTAACACATTTCACACACACCACATCACACACATGCGCACACACACTGTGTTTAAGTTAATCAGTAGAACACACAGCAGGATATTTTATATATATATATATATATATATATATATTTATTTGTGTGAAGTGTTTATTTGATTTATCTACTGGCTTTTATTTTTTGTCTTCTATGAGGTGATGTTCGCAAGTTTGTGTAAAAGTTTTTGGAACTGTGGTACTGCTGCTCTCGATGACATCAGCCTTCGCCTCGGGGACTGTGAGCTTCCACAAGGTGCAACAACAATTTTGGTAATCAGATTCAATCTCAGTAAAAGTGCACATGCCCAGTGTGTTGATGAAGTCATGTGATGATGTGTCCCAGATTCTCCTTTGTTGGGTGCTTTACACTGTGACTTTGAGAAAGGACTTTGTGGATTCAGTCAGGAGAAGGAGCGTGACAACTCAAACTGGGTTCTGATCAGAGGACCAACACCAACCTCCTCCACTGGACCTAAAAGAGATCACACCACAGGAGTGGGTTTGTTCCTGTTCCTTCTCACTCCGTGTGTGTGTGTGTGTGTGTGTGTGTGTGTGTGTGTGTGTGTGTGTGTGTGTGTGAGAGAGTGTGTGAGAGAGTGTGTGGACCATGTGATGGTGCACTGTGCTTTTAAAACTCTTCTGGGTCTCAGTTGTGTCTCTGTATTTGTTATCTTAAAGGTCATTATTTGTACATTGAGGCGTCCCTGATGCTGCCAGGTCATAATGCCCTCCTCGTGTCCCGCCCCCTCCGTGGCTCCGGTTCAGCTCAGTGCTTGCTCTTCTTCTACCACATGTATGGTTCTGGAACAGGCTCTCTCAGGGTTCTGCTGCGTTCCGGCCTGAAGAAAGGAGACACAGTGCTGTGGGAAAGGAGAGGAGAACAGGGCGTCTCCTGGATGAAAGCATCAGTCACCTATCAGTACCACCATCAGCACCAGGTGAGGAACAGAACCCACAATTCACCTGAGTGTGTCTACAGGCCTTATGTTTATATAAATGTTTATTTTATTTAGATTGTATTTGAAGCCACCAAAGGGACATCGATACTGAGTGATACTGCCATTGATGATATTACATTTCTAAAGGGACCCTGCAAAGGTACTGCACATGTATGACATATTTATTGACTGTAAAAAGTGTGGAAACTCTGATTGTTTTATGGTGTTTTAAAGACACATTCATGTTCCTTTTGTTTATATCTAAGAAACTCAGTGATGTAACAGTCTGAAGATTTACCTAATGTTCATTGCAAAATCGCTCAGAATGAAGAACAGCTTTACACACTCTCAGCATCCAGACAGTTAGTTTCTCCAAACATTCAGATAAAATACTTTACTTTTACTCTTGTAAAACTTTCAAAAGATTTTCTTTACTAGTAGAAGATTTTTTCTTTTTTGTGAAGCAGTTAATCTCAGAGCAGTTCATTAAGATTTAGGTGCGGTGACTGGGCAGGTGGTTCCAGAATAGACATCAATCCAGACGTCTGTCTGCTCTCTAAATAACACTTACAGAACTCAGACTTATGCTTTGGTTCATGTTCTTGTTGTACGGTGAAGCAGGATTCCAGATGGAACTGCATGGTGTTAAAGTATGGAATGGAAGCCATGTTGGTTCAGGATTCTTTTCACTTTCTGGAACCTTCCCCCTAAACCCAATGTCAAAATTAACACATTAATAATGTGTTAATGCAAATTAATTTTAATGGCACTAATTTTAGTAACGTGTGATTAATAAAAAAATAATTAATGAATTAAATACAAATTTCGGTTTGACCATTTTTATTAAAGATTATACATATAATTTTATTAAATAAATACATACAAAAGAGGCGAAATGAAATCCTTCAACGCAACCCACATTTATTCACAAGGTACTTTCTTTATAAACTTATATCTTTTTATATAAATTATATATAATAAGAAAACCCGAAATATTTGTTTTACTGCTGCGCCAACTTTCAAATCAAACACCAAAATCCACCGCAGTGCACAGATCTGGCAATTACAATCGTCCATGCAGAAACAAAGCAAAAGTTGCGTTTTGTGACCTGATCTTTAACATGATTCAAAACACTATAATTACTTTAAAACAGTTGCAAGAGTATTTTGATGAGCTGTCTGTCATCTGGAAATGTAAACAGGCTTGTGTAAGTAAATTGCTCTTTGCAAAAAAGAGAAGTAACAGGAACATGTTTTTTATGTGTCTCATAGACATGAAGTTCTTTGGAAAACATCTATATTCTTTGAAACGTCCAGTCTCAATGCTCTATGTTGAGTTTGGTTTCACTAACAATAAACATACATTTACATAAAGCATCAATATTTGTCCATGTCCATGTTAATTAGAGCATAAAAAACTCTAAAGTATTAATCTAAGGTCCATTTAGAACTGATTAAATATGTGTGAGTTTACAGTCAATCAATTAATCCCAATAAATATTTTAGCGATTGTCAGCTCTAGTGTATATATATATATATATATATATATATATATATATATATATAAATTATAGCTGAACACATCTTCACACCACCTCACACCACCTCACCTCACACATCCGTACTCCAGAGTGGGGTTTTGCTAGGATTTAATGGGCTTTAATGGGATTTAATGGGCTTTAATGGGGTTTAATGGGCTTTAATGGGGTTTGTTTTTAATTGGGGGTTTTGATGGCCTTTGATATTTGTATAGTCTTAAATTAAGTCTGATACCATTATAACATATATTATAATTGAATGTATTAATTTAATTTAGAACGGTCGTAGATTTCGAGTTTATATCACATATGGTGCAGAAAGTACTGTATGTTTTGTTCTGTACTGTAAGTTGTTTTTGTCTCTTTTACTTTCACAGATGGTGCTCAGTGAATAGACATTTCATCTTTCAGTTAATCAGATCTGATTATGATCAAACTCAACATTTCATGAATATCTGATCAACTTTAATCTCTGAAAACAGCTTTATAAAGTTACTTTTACAGATCATAATCTCTCATTCTGTGTTTATTATACAGCCTTTTCACTGTCTTCAGATGTGTGTTTAAGATCATTCCATACACTAATGAGATCCTGTACAATAAAGTGTGTTATAAAGTACATCACAGTGTGTGTGTGTGTGTGTGTGTGTGTGTGTGTGTGTGTGTGTGTGTGTGTGTGTGTGTGTGTGTGTGTGTGTGTGTGTGTGCTGATGTGTCTACAATTATACTGTACAATAAAGACCTACTCTGTGTGTAAGAAACCCTATGAGCTCAACTCCAGAGAACCAGTGAATATGTGTGTCCAAAGAATTGTTTACATTGTGATTTTTAACTGTAAAAACTCAGGGTGACATCATGCAGTGTAATGTCAGGGTTATAGGTTTGGTGGGGTGTTGATGGGCTCTAATAGGATTTAATATGGTTTGATAAGCTTTCTTTAATGTGGTATATTCAATGTGGTATAATTGGGTTTTGATGGGCTTTAATGGGGAGTATAATTGGGTTTTGATGGGCTTTAATGGGGAGTAAAATTGGGTTTTGATGGGCTTTAATGGGGAGTATAACTGAGTTTTGATGGGCTTTAATGGGGAGTATAATTGGGTTTTGATGGGCTTTAATGGGGGTATAATTGAGTTTTGATGGGCTTTAATGGGGAGTATAATAGGGTTTTGATGGGTTTTAATGGGGGTATAATAGGGTTTTGATGGGTTTTAATGGGGAGTATAATTGAGTTTTGATGGGCTTTAATGGGGAGTATAATTGGGTTTTGATGGGCTTTAATGGGGGTATAATAGGGTTTTGATGGGTTTAATAGGGGTATAATTGGGTTTTGATGGGCTTTAATGGGGGTATAATTGGGTTTTGATGGGCTTTAATGGGGGTATAATTGGGTTTTGATGGGCTTTAATAGGGGTATAATTGGGTTTTGATGGGCTTTAATGGGGGTATAATTGGGTTTTGATGGGCTTTAATGGGGGTATAATAGGGTTTTGATGGGTTTAATAGGGGTATAATTGGGTTTTGATGGGCTTTAATGGGGAGTATAATTGGGTTTTGATGGGCTTTAATGGGGGTATAATAGGGTTTTGATGGGTTTTATTGGGGGTATAATTGGGTTTTGATGGGCTTTAATGGGGGTATAATAGGGTTTTGATGGGCTTTAATGGGCTTTAATGGGGAGTATAATTGGGTTTTGATGGGCTGTAATGGGGAGTCAAGTCAAGTCAAGTCAAGTTTATTTGTATAGCGCTTTTCACAACAGACATTGTCTCAAAGCAGCTTTACACAAATCAACAGTGAAGGTGAATGGTGTGAATTTGTCCCTGATGAGCAAGCTGTGGCGACTGTGGCAAGGAAAAACTCCCTTAGATGTTATGAGGAAGAAACCTTGAGAGGAACCAGACTCAAAAGGGAAACCCATCCTCATTTTGGGTGTCATCAAGAGTTTGATCATAAATCTTTCAACAATACAGAACACTGGAGAGTGAGAACTAACATGAGTACTGGAGTATAAGATTATAAGTGATGTTCTTTCTGCAGTCTTATACAGTCTATATGGTTAGTAGCTCCGAGTTTTATGAGCTCAGCATTTGTGATCACCACAGATCCAGCATCAGCTTCTCCATGCCAGAGCCTTTAACACTCCAGGAGGTCCAATGCCAAACTCCACACATGTAGCGGGATCCAAATGGCACCGGTACGTCTCTAGATGGTTCGGGATGTTTGTGAGTTCGGCATCTACTTCTTCAAAGGTCCGTAATCATCACGAGGTGGGAGGTGACTGGAGCTGGCCAAACCTCAGGGTGTCTCGGGATGGGGGGAGAAAGAGAAGCAGTGGAGAGCAATTAGCGTAGCTGCTGTTCATGATATTAACAGCACAAGTTGATAATGTGCATGTGATCAGATGTTCTGGAGCACAAGGTTATGATGTGATGTGTGTTATGTGTAGGCTTTGCTAAAAAGATATGTTTTTAATCTACACTTAAACTGGGTGAGTGTGTCTGAGCCCCGAACACCGTCAGGAAGACTATTCCAGAGTTTAGGAGCTAAATGTGAAAAAGCTCTACCACCTTTAGTGGACTTTGCTATTCTAGGAACTACTAGAAGCCCAGAGTTTTGAGATCTCAGGGAGCGTGGCGGATTGTAGCGAGTTAAAAGACTGGAGAGATACATGGAGATAAACCATTTAGTGCTTTATAAGTGAGAAGTAATAGTTTGTAGTCTATTCGAAACTTAACAGGAAGCCAATGTAGGGACGATAAGATCGGGGTTATGTGATCATATTTTCTTGACCTTGTAAGAACTCTGGCTGCTGCATTCTGGACTAACTGAAGCTTGTTTATTAATGATGCAGGACATCCACCTAGTAACGCATTACAGTAGTCTATTCTGGAGGTCATGAACGCATGGACGAGCTTTTCTGCATCGGATATGGACAACATATTTCTTAGCTTAGAAATATTTCTAAGGTGAAAGAAGGCTGTTTTAGTAACTTGATTGATATGATTTTTGAAAGACAAGTCGCTGTCTAAAATAACACCCAGGTCTTTTACTGTTGAATTAGTGGTTACAGAACATCCGTCTAAATGCAGGTTGAGATGCTGGAGCTTCTGTATACTAGTTTTTGGTCCGATGAGCAAAATCTCAGTCTTATCGGAATTTAAAAGTAGAAAGTTATGGGTCATCCAATCTCTTATTTCCTTAACACACTCAGTTATCCGACTTAATTGAGCTATATCGCCTGGTTTAGATGAAATATATAGCTGAGTATCATCAGCATAACAATGGAAGCTAATTCCATGCCTTCTAATAATATTTCCTAACGGAAGCATGTATATTGTGAACAGCAGGGGTCCTAGAACTGAACCTTGCGGCACGCCATAATTTACTTGCATTAGCCTGGATAGCTCTCCATTTAAATCTACGAAATGGTAACGATCGGACAGGTAGGATTTAAACCAGCTTAATGCCTGTCCCTGAATGCCGATGTAATTTTGGATTGGATCTAACTGACATGTTGTCGATTTAGCTTTGGCAATAACATTATACAGCTCTTCCTGTCCTATACATGTAAAACAGTGGAGTTGTGGAGTTGAAGGTAACACTGTCTCAGGAGATGGTGTCAGAGGTTGAACTGCCACAATTGTTTTTCTAATGTTATCTATTTTTTCAGTGAAGAAAATCATAAAGTCCTCACTACTAAACTGTGATGGAACACAATTTTCAGAGCCCTGATTTGTAGTTAGTTTAGCTACTGTACTGAAAAGGAACCTGGGATTGTTTTTGTTGTTTTCTATAAGTTTGCTCAGGTGTTCAGCTCTAGCAGCTTTTAGCGCCTGTCTGTAGCTGAGCATACTGTCTTTATACGCGATTCTAAATACCTCCAATTTAGTTTTCCTCCATTTTCTCTCCAGATTACGTGCTGTTCTCTTGAGGGCATGCGTATGACTATTATACCAAGGTGCAGGTGCTTGTTCTCTAACCTTTTTTAACCGGATGGGGGCAACGGTGTCTATTGTGCTAGTGAGGATAATGTCTATGTTGTTAGTTATCTCATCAAGATTATTGGTAGTTATGGGTTTAGTGAGAAATTGAGATAAATCAGGCAGGTTATTTATGAATCTGTCCTTAGTGGTTGGAACAATAGTCCTACCAAGTCGATAACGTGGTGCAACACGGCTAATCTGCTCTACCGGTAGTGTGTACAGTATGAGGTAATGGTCTGTGATGTCATCACTCTGAGGTAAAATATCTATATTAGTGACGTCTGCTCCGTGGGATATTATTAGGTCTAATGTGTGGTTAAAGCGATGAGTTGGGGAGTATAATTGGGTTTTGATGGGCTTTAATGGGGAGTATAATAGGGTTTTGATGGGCTTTAATGGGCTTTAATGGGGAGTATAATTGGGTTTTGATGGGCTTTAATGGGCTTTAATGGGGAGTATAATTGGGTTTTGATGGGCTTTAATGGGGAGTATAATTGGGTTTTGATGGGCTGTAATGGGGAGTATAATTGGGTTTTGATGGGTTTAATGGGGGTATAATTGGGTTTTGATGGGCTTTAATGGGGAGTATAATTGGGTTTTGATGGGCTTTAATGGGGGTATAATAGGGTTTTGATGGGTTTTAATGGGTTTTAATGGGGAGTATAATTGGGTTTTGATGGGCTTTAATGGGGTTTAATGGGGGTATAATTGGGTTTTGATGGGCTGTAATGGGGAGTATAATTGGGTTTTGATGGGCTTTAATGGGGAGTATAATTGGGTTTTGATGGGCTTTAATGGGGGTATAATAGGGTTTTGATGGGTTTTAATGGGCTTTAATGGGGAGTATAATTGGGTTTTGATGGGCTTTAATGGGGTTTAATGGGGGTATAATTGGGTTTTGATGGGCTGTAATGGGGGTATAATAGGGTTTTGAAGGGTTTTATTGGGAGTATAATAGGGTTTTGATGGGTTTAATGGGGGTATAATAGGGTTTTGATGGGTTTAATGGGGGTATAATTGGGTTTTGATGGGCTTTAATGGGGAGTATAATTGGGTTTTGATGGGCTTTAATGGGGGTATAATAGGGTTTTGATGGGTTTAATGGGGGTATAATTGGGTTTTGATGGGCTTTAATGGGGGTATAATAGGGTTTTGATGGGCTTTAATGGGGGTATAATAGGGTTTTGATGGGCTTTAATGGGCTTTAATGGGGAGTATAATTGGGTTTTGATGGGCTGTAATGGGGTTTAATAGGGGTTTAATTGGGTTTTGATGGGCTTTAATGGGGGTATAATAGGGTTTTGATGGGCTTTAATGGGCTTTAATGGGGAGTATAATTGGGTTTTGATGGGCTTTAATGGGGAGTATAATAGGGTTTTGATGGGTTTAATGGGGGTATAATTGGGTTTTGATGGGCTTTAATGGGGGTATAATAGGGTTTTGATGGGTTTTATTGGGGGTATAATTGGGTTTTGATGGGCTTTAATGGGGGTATAATAGGGTTTTGATGGGCTTTAATGGGCTTTAATGGGGAGTATAATTGGGTTTTGATGGGCTTTAATGGGGAGTATAATTGGGTTTTGATGGGCTTTAATGGGGGTATAATTGGGTTTTGATGGGCTGTAATGGGGAGTATAATTGGGTTTTGATGGGTTTTAATGGGCTTTAATGGGGAGTATAATTGGGTTTTGATGGGCTTTAATGGGGAGTATAATTGGGTTTTGATGGGCTGTAATGGGGAGTATAATTGGGTTTTGATGGGTTTAATGGGGGTATAATTGGGTTTTGATGGGCTTTAATGGGAAGTATAATTGGGTTTTGATGGGCTTTAATGGGGGTATAATTGGGTTTTGATGGGCTGTAATGGGGAGTATAATTGGGTTTTGATGGGTTTTAATGGGCTTTAATGGGGAGTATAATTGGGTTTTGATGGGCTTTAATGGGGAGTATAATTGGGTTTTGATGGGCTGTAATGGGGAGTATAATTGGGTTTTGATGGGTTTAATGGGGGTATAATTGGGTTTTGATGGGCTTTAATGGGGAGTATAATTGGGTTTTGATGGGCTTTAATGGGGAGTATAATTGGGTTTTGATGGGCTTTAATGGGGGTATAATAGGGTTTTGATGGGTTTTAATGGGGAGTATAATTGGGTTTTGATGGGCTTTAATGGGGGGTATAATTGGGTTTTGATGGGCTTTAATGGGGGTATAATTGGGTTTTGATGGGTTTTAATGGGGTATAATTGGGTTTTGATGGGTTTTAATGGGGGTATAATTGGGTTTTGATGGGCTTTAATGGGGGTATAATTGGGTTTTGATGGGTTTTAATGGGGGTATAATTGGGTTTTGATGGGCTTTAATGGGGGTATAATTGGGTTTTGATGGGTTTTAATGGGGGTATAATTGGGTTTTGATGGGCTTTAATGGGGGTATAATTGGGTTTTGATGGGCTTTAATGGGGAGTATAATTGGGTTTTGATGGGCTTTAATGGGGAGTATAATTGGGTTTTGATGGGCTTTAATGGGGAGTATAATTGGTTTTGATGGCTTTAATGGGGTATAATAGGGTTTTGATGGGTTTTAATGGGGAGTATAATTGGGTTTTGATGGGCTTTAATGGGGAGTATAATTGGGTTTTGATGGGCTTTAATGGGGGTATAATAGGGTTTTGATGGGTTTTAATGGGGAGTATAATTGGGTTTTGATGGGCTTTAATGGGGAGTATAATTGGGTTTTGATGGGCTTTAATGGGGGTATAATAGGGTTTTGATGGGTTTTAATGGGGAGTATAATTGGGTTTTGATGGGCTTTAATGGGGAGTATAATTGGGTTTTGATGGGCTTTAATGGGGGTATAATAGGGTTTTGATGGGCTTTAATGGGGGTATAATAGGGTTTTGATGGGCTTTAATGGGGAGTATAATTGGGTTTTGATGGGCTTTAATGGGGGTATAATAGGGTTTTGATGGGCTTTAATGGGGGTATAATAGGGTTTTGATGGGTTTTAATGGGGAGTATAATTGGGTTTTGATGGGCTTTAATGGGGGTATAATAGGGTTTTGATGGGTTTTAATGGGGAGTATAATTGGGTTTTGATCAAGTCAAGTCAAGTCAAGAGGCTTTTATTGTCATTTCTACTATACACAGTGGTACACAGTACACAGTAAAAATGAGACAACGTTTCTCCAGAACCCTGGTGCTACACTAAACAATAAACAAACAAAACAACATTAAGCTAAAACACAAGTTACATAAAGTGCATCGAGTGCAACCTGGTGCAAACAGTGCAGACAGACAGTGCAGACAGACGACACAAGACAAGACACAAAACCCTATATAGCGCCGACCAGTAAACCTACTGTATACTAGATTATACAGTACTGTACAAGAAAACTGTAAAAACTATACAAAATATAAACTAGGGTTGTGAGTGTAAACAGTGTAGTGCAAAAAATACAGCAGCAGTCGAAGGTGCAAAAACAGCATGTAAACAGTATGTAAACAGTATAATACAGTGAATACAGTGAAAGTGATAAATGTGCAAAAACAACAGTTGAGAGTATGGTACAGTTAAGGATAATAAATAATAAATAAATGAATGGTGGTGGAATGAATTGAGATGAGTGATGAGTGTGTGTTAGGTGTTAAGTCCAGGAAAAATGTTTTTAGTTCGTTACACACATTTGAGTGAGTGTGTGTGTGTGTGTGTGTGTGTGTGTGTGTGTGTGTGGGAGAGTTCCGTTTCAGTTCTGTGTGTTGAGAAGCCTGATGGCTTGTGGGAAGAAACTGTTGCACAGTCTTGTTGTGGCGGTCCGAATGCTTCGGAACCGTTTTCCTGAAGGTAGAAGTGTAAAAAGTGTGTGTGAGGGGTGTGTGTGATCGTCCACAATGCTGTGTGCTTTGCGGATGCAGCGTGTAGTGTAAATGTCCATGATAGAGGGGAGAGAGATTCCGATGATCTTCTCAGCTGTCCTCACTATCCTCTGTAGGGACTTGCGGTCCGAGACGGTGCAGTTCCCAAACCAGGCAGTGATGCAGCTGCTCAAGATGCTCTCAATGGTCCCTCTGTAGAACATGGACAGGATGGGGGGAGGGAGGTGGGTTTTCCTCAGCCTTCTCAGAAAGTATAGACGCTGCTCGGCTTTCTTGGTGATGGAGCTGGTGTTAAGTGACCAGGTGAGGTTGTCTGCCAGATGAACACCAAGGAATTTGGTGCTCTTGACGATCTCCACTGAGGATCCATCAATAATCAGTGGAGATTGGTCGCTCTGTGCTCTCCTGAAGTCCACAACCATCTCTTTCGTTTTGTCCACGTTCAGAGACAGGTTGTTTGCTCCACACCAGGCAGTTAGCCGTTGCACCTCTTCTCTATATGCTGACTCGTCGTTCTTGCTGATTAGACCCACCACGGTCGTGTCATCAGCGAACTTGATGATGTGGTTCGAGCTGTGCATTGCTACACAGTCGTGAGTCAGCAGAGTGAACAGCAGTGGGCTGAGCACACAGCCCTGGGGGGCCCCAGTGCTCAGTGTGGTGGTGCTGGAGATGCTGTTCCCGATCCTGACTGACTGAGGTCTCCCAGTCAGGAAGTCCAGGATCCAGTTACAGAGGGAGGTGTTCAGGCCCAGAAGGTTAAACTTCTCGATCAGGTGCTGAGGAATGATTGTGTTGAATGCTGAGCTGAAGTCAATGAACAGCATTCGCACATAAGAGTCCTTGTTATTCAGGTGGGTGAGGGCCAGATGAAGGGTTGTGGAGATAGCATCGTCCGTGGAACGGTTTGGACGATACGCAAACTGCATGGGGTCCAGGGAGGGTGGAAGCTGTGTCTTAATGTGCCTTATGACGAGCCTCTCGAAGCACTTCATCACGATGGGTGTGAGCGCGACGGGACGATAGTCATTGAGGCAGGAGACAGAAGACTTCTTCGGCACGGGAACAATGGTCGTTGTCTTGAGGCACGTGGGAACAACGTTGCTGCTCAGGGAGATGTTGAAGATGTCAGTGAGGACATCTGCTAGCTGTTCTGCACATTCCCTGAGCACTCTGCCAGGAATGTTGTCAGGTCCAGCAGACTTCCGTGGGTTAACTCTGCATAGAGTTTTCCTCACTTCAGCTGTGGTTAGACAGAGCACCTGTTCAGTGGGAGGAGGGATTGTCTTCCTCGCCACCACGTTGTTCTGCACCTCGAACTGGGCGTAGAAGTCGTTCAGCACATCTGGGAGGGAGGGGTCACGGTCACAAGCAGGTGATGTGGTCTTGTAATTCGTGATCGCCTGGATGCCCTGCCACATGCGCCGGGTGTCTCCACTGTCCTGGAAGTGGTTGTGGATTTTCTTCGCGTGCGCGCGCTTCGCCTCTCTGATGGCACGAGACAGTTTGGCCCTTGCTGTTTTTAAGGCCACCTTGTCCCCTGTTCTGATGGGCTTTAATGGGGGTATAATAGGGTTTTGATGGATTTTAATGGGCTTTAATGGGGGTTTAATTGGGTTTTGATGGGCTGTAATGGGGAGTATAATTGGGTTTTGATGGGCTTTAATGGGGGTATAATAGGGTTTTGATGGGCTTTAATGGGGTTTAATTGGGGTTATAATTGGGTTTTGATGGGCTTTAATGGGGAGTATAATTGGGTTTTGATGGGCTGTAATGGGGAGTATAATTGGGTTTTGATGGGCTTTAATGGGGGTATAATAGGGTTTTGATGGGCTTTAATGGGGTTTAATTGGGGTATAATTGGGTTTTGATGGGCTGTAATGGGGAGTATAATTGGGTTTTGATGGTCTTTAATGGGGGTATAATAGGGTTTTGATGGGCTTTAATGGGCTTTAATGGGGAGTATATTTGGGTTTTGATGGTCTTTAATGGGGAGTATAATTGGGTTTTGATGGGCTTTAATGGGCTTTAATGGGGAGTATATTTGGGTTTTGATGGTCTTTAATGGGGAGTATAATTGGGTTTTGATGGGCTTTAATGGGCTTTAATGGGGAGTATATTTGGGTTTTGATGGTCTTTAATGGGGAGTATAATTGGGTTTTGATGGGCTTTAAATGGGGTTTTATGGGTTTTAATGGGGTATAATAGTGTTTTATGGGTTTTAATGGGGTATAATAGGGTTTTATGGGTTTTAATGGGGGTATATTTGGGTTTTGATGGACTTTAAATGGGGTTTAATGGGTTTTAATGGAGTTAAACCGTCAACATGCCGCCCTGACTAACATAATTCGCGTTTTGAGTCACGTGGGGAACGAGGACCAATCAGAAGCGGACGTGTCTGCAACACAGGCGGGAAACGAAAGCAGTAAACATAGCGCGCGCCAGCTTCACTCTCAATCATGGCGTTACCTGGGAAAAGGAAACGGATAAGTCACATATTAAACTCGTCACAGCCCGTGAGCAGACAGTCATCTTTACCCTGGAGCTCACACACGGAGCGTGGACAGGGACAGGGACCGGGACAGGAGCAGGGACCGCGCTTTGTGGAAGGATCTATTGTCCGTATTTCTATGCAAAACTTCCTGTAAGTGGCTAACTGACTAGCAGGATTTATTCCACCTGTTTTCTGACACATGCCGCTGCAAACATGCTGCATTTTGATTGGCTCGTAGCTACGAGCCCGCAGCTGTCGGCCAATAATGTGGAGGCATTTGGGGAGAACGTTCCAGAATACGGGTCGAAAAATAACGCTTCAGAAATGTATTAAATGTTAGCGTTTTAGCTTGAGTTATTTATATACAGCCGATTAATGACTGAGCACAGAATTTAGTCTGATCTAGTGTGTGATTTACGTATTTTCAGAAATATATACACATAGGGATTTAAGAGTAAAGTTTCCACAGTGTCACAGTTTAATGTTTTAAAAATATTTAAGAAGTTAATAAAATGTAATTTTCACATCTTTAAACTGTAACATCATTTTCTCAGTGATTTATTTAATGGTCGCCAAAGCTGATTTGAATATAACGTTTCTGTGGCAACCAGCAGTTCATCACTAATATTACGTTCATTAGCATAAACCTTTACATCGTGACATCACTTCCTGTGTTCATGTGTAGTCCCGCCCCAGATCAGTTCAATAAAGAAATACACAGAGAGATCAGACACCATGCTGTAGATTTGAGGAGGAGATTAGACACCATGCTGTAGATTTGAGGAGGAGATCAGACACCACACTGTAGATTTGAGGAGGAGATCAGACACCACGCTGTAGATTTGAGGAGGAGATCAGACACCACGCTGTAGATTTGAGGAGGAGATCAGACACCATGCTGTAGATTTGAGGAGGAGATCAGACACCACGCTGTAGATTTGAGGAGGAGATCAGACATCATGATGGGTTGTTGTTTAGATGTTAAAGATCAGACGTGTGTATATTAACAGGACATATGATCACTCTGAAGTGTTTCCTGGTCCGAACCTGAACATGATTGTAGGAGCAAACGGAACTGGAAAGTCCAGTATCGTGTGTGCGATTTGTCTCGGACTGGCTGGAAAAACGGCTGTGCTGGGACGAGGAGATAAGGTGAGATACACACCTCCACCTGCCTCATCATCACATTCATCATCTACATCATTTACACAATCTTTCAAACCATATTTTTATATATTCCTCCTCTGAACACCCCACCCCCCAAACACAGTTATTAGTGCAGTACTCTGTAGCTTCAAACAATTTAGCAGTTTTGTGTCACTTTATTGTGGTAATGTGAACATTAATATGGCTAATAATATCAATCATTTTTCTCTGTGTGTGTGTGTGTGTGTGTGTGTGTGTGTGTGTGTGTGTGTGTGTGTGTGTGTGTGTGTGTGTGTGTATTAGGTGGGACTGTATGTGAAGAGAGGATGCATTAAAGGCTCAGTGGAAGTGGAGCTGTAAGTATCTGATAATACATTATGCAATATATGTATGTATTTATGCATATAGAGGTCATATGAGGTATTTTGTGTGTGTGTGTGTGTGTGTGTGTGTGTGTGTGTGTGTGTGTGTGTGTGTGTGTGTGTGTCAGGTACAGAGCTGCTGGAAACATTGTGATTAACCGTGAGATTAATGTGGAGAATAATCAGAGTGTGTGGATGCTGAATGGCAGACACACAAGTCAGAAGGTGGTGGAGGAGGCAGTAAAGGAGCTCCATATTCAGGTTGGGAATCTGTGTCAGTTCCTGCCTCAGGTCAGTGGCACCTTGTTTACACACACATTCTTATCATGATCATTGTGTTCTGATTGCAGGTGGAATGTAGTGTAATATGATGTGTTGGACATTAGATAGACCACAGAAGTAGTGAGTCTGTAGATATTTGATGATCAGCCTCAGTTTGTTGTTGGGGATTAAATCAGTACAAGTTTCTGTAGGAAGATGCAGGAATTATTGAGCATGAATTTAAGTTTGTTAATCTCGTTCTACAGTATCATCACAGTAATTCAGTACTTATTTGTACAGATCGTGTGTGTGTGTGTGTGTGTGTGTGTGTGTGTGTGTGTGTGTGCGCATGTGTGTGTGTTTGATCTTTAATCTATGTCTCTCCCTGTAGGAGAAGGTTGGCGAGTTTGCTAAGATGAGTAAGATCGAGCTCCTGGAAGCCACTGAGAAGTCTGTCGGCCCACCAGAAATGTACAACTTTCACTGTGAGCTGAAGAACTGCCGGAGTAAAGAGAGGGATCTGGAGGTAACGTTTTATTTCTGCTGTGTTTAGCATTTCCAGTCTGCCCCTGTCTCACCTTTTACCTTTGGGGAAATTGTACAGAATTTGTGTAAGGAAAAGGCCACCTTCCTGGAGAAAGCCCGGCAGAGGAACGAACGGAACAAAGGGGACGTGGAGCGCTACCACATGAGAAGGAGACATCTTGACAGGATCCAGATGCTGGAGAAGAAAAGGCCCTGGGTGGTGAGCGTCCTCCTGTCCCATCTTAAAATAACTGTATGAGAAAAAAGAAATGTTTGAATTGTAATTTTAATACAGAAATATTTTATGTAATAATTGTAAAAAGCATGATAAAGTTTTATTTATTATATAAAATTGCCCTTAAATGCCGTAAAATCATTTTAAAAGCAGCAGTTTTTAAAGAGAATTTACTGAATAGCTGAGATGTTCCCTAAAGGGCCAAACTGAAAACCCTGAGGGACATCAGGGAGACACACACATTACACTGTGTTTATTTATACAAATAAAACATACAGAAGTCAACTGGTGTCTGTACATTAGAAACATAATAGCTGCTAATTCTTCATATTTGTAGTTCGAGCCACAATCAGGAGCAGTGTATCTTTAATATCATTTAACTAATCATTTAAAGTTCAAAACTGCTTCTGATTTGATTCATGAAGCAAAGAGCCTGAATTCATCCTTATTTATTTTAGCTTTTAATGGTGTTTATTTAAGATCAATAACTTTATTCCTCATCTGTACGTTTATCTGTAATAAATGGACATTCGGTGGAACCCAGATGAGGATGAGGTTCACTCTTGAGTCTGGTTCTTCTCAAGGTTTCTTCCTTCTGCATCTCAGGGTGTTTTTCCTTCACCACAGTCTCCACCGACTTGTTCATCAAACTTACACTTATAAACAACATCTTCATTTTTATCTCCACATGATCTGTGTGAAGCTGCTCTGAGACAATGTTCATTATTAAAAGCTCAATACAAACATGAACTGAAGCGTGTGTGTGTGTGTGTGTGTGTGTGTGTGTGTAGAAATACGAGACGACTCGTAAGGAACTGGAGGAAGTAAAGAAACAGAGAGACGACATGAAGAAGACGGTGAAGTCACTGAAGGAAGCTCAAACGCCTCTGCTGAGAAAAATCCAGTCCATCGAGAGCCAGCTGCAACCTATTGAGAACCAGATGAAGGAAAAGGTCTGGTGATCCTCCAGTCCAAATAACAATAAAATACAGAAACAATAGTGAAAATTAAATCACAATTATTCCACCAGTTTAGGAGAAAATGTTTAAAAAGCAATAATAGCTTTAATTAGATAAAATGTCAGAAGAATATGCAGGTAAATAGATGCAGTATATTAAAGGATGAACTGTTCACTGATTATGATGTAGATTTGCTCACGTGTATGACCACTTCCTGTTTCAGACGGCCAAAATCAGAGAAGCGTCACAAAAATGTAAACACAAACAGGATCAATTGGATTTGAAATATAAAGAGGTGTGGAGCTGTTTTTCTGTTTTTCTAAACACAGAGCTGTACAGTAAAGGATTGTGACATCTGGACTAAGTCTGATTATCTCACCATCAGATTGATGACATTAGGCAGGCTCTGAGTCTGAAGCGGGCCGAGGCGGCGGATCGGGATCGGCGAATCGAGATCACGCGCCGTGCGATTCAGGACCTGCAGACGGAGCTGGACAACGTAGGCAGCCAAGAGGACATCACGCCCAGGATTGAGGCAGTTAACTCTGAGCTCAGGGGCATCCAGGAGGAGAAATCCAGGCTGGACGTCGAATGGCAGGACTTGAGGCGCGATAAGGACGAGGCCACGGGCGAGCTGAGACGTAAGATTTACTAAGAACTCTATAAAGCGCTAACATCACAGTGCTGTTTACTTCTGGAATGTGATTGGTCAGAAGGTTCTGATTAATTGTCCATGACAGCAGCTCTGAAAATTCTTCTGGAAATGAATGTGCATCTAACATCTAT
>JBCEWE010000428.1:78056-152907 GCA_039877035.1 Silurus lanzhouensis | reverse complement strand
TGCACACCTGAGTAAGGTGACACTGTGTAGTTGTGTTGTGTGTGTTTTTGTGATGTTGTGTGTGTGTGTGTGTGTGTGTGTGTGTGTGTGGTGTGTGTGTGAGAGAGATCCACTGCACACCTGAGTAAGGTGACACTGTGTATATGTTGTGTGTGTGTGTGTGTGTGTGTGTGTTGTTTGTGTGGTGTGTATGTAGTATGATGGGGGGTGTGGGGTATGTATATATGTATAGATGTGTGTGGTGTGGTGTGTGAGAGAGAGATCCCTGCACACCTGAGTAAGGTGACACTGTGTATGTGTGTGTGTGTTGTGTGTTTTGTTGTATGTACGTATGTTTGTATGTATATGATGTGTTGTTGTGTTGGTGTATGTATGTATAGATGTGTGTGTGTGTGTGTGTGTGTGTGTGTGTGTGTGTGTTGTGTTGTGTGAGAGAGATCCCCTGCACACCTGAGTAAGGTGACACTGTGTATGTGTGTGTGTGTGTGGTTGTATGTATGTGTTGTATTGTAGTGTATGTATGTTATGTAGTATGTTGTGTTGTGTGTGTGTGTGTGTGTAGAGAGAGATCCCCTGCACACCTGAGTAAGGTGACACTGTGTATATGTGTGTGTGTGTTATATATGTATAGATTGTGGTGTGTGTGTGTGTGTGTGTGTGTGGTGTGAGGAGAGGAGAGAGAGAGATCCCCTGCACACCTGAGTAAGGTAACACCTGTGTATGGTGTGTTGTGGTGTGTGTGTGTATTGTGTATTTTTTATGTTATAGATGTGTGTGTTGTGTTTGTGTGTGTGTGTGTGTGTGTGGTGTGAGTGTGAGAGATCCCCTGCACACCTGAGTAAGGTAACACTGTGTATATGTGTGTGTGTGTTGTGTATGTATATATTGTATAGGTGTGTGTGGTGTGTGTGTGTTGTGGTGGTGTGTGTGAGAGAGATCCCCTGCACACCTGAGTAAGTAACACTGTGTATGTGTGTGTGGTGTATGTATTTATGTATAGATGTGTGTGTGTGTGTGTGTGTGTGTGTGTGTTGAGTGTGAGAATCCCCTGCACACCTGAGTAAGGTAACACTGTGTTGTGTTGTGTGTGTTTTTTGTGTGTGTGTGTGTGGTGTGTATATATGTTGATGTGTGTGTGTGTGTGTGTGTGTGAGTGTGAGAGATCCCCTGCACACCTGAGTAAGGTAACACTGTGTATGTGTGTGTGTGTGTGTATGTATATATGTATAGATGTGTGTGTGTGTGTGTATGTATATATGTATAGATGTGTGTGTGTGTGTGTGAGAGAGATCCCCTGCACACCTGAGTAAGGTAACACTGTGTATGTGTGTGTGTGTGTGTGTGTGTGTGTGTATGTATATATGTATAGATGTGTGTGTGTGTGTGTATGTATATATGTATAGATGTGTGTGTGTGTGTGAGATCCCCTGCACACCTGAGTAAGGTAACACTGTGTATGTGTGTGTGTGTGTGTGTGTGTGTGTGTATATATGTATAGATGTGTGTGTGTGTGTGTGTATGTATATATGTATAGATGTGTGTGTGTGTGTGTGTGTGTGTGTGTGTGTGTGTGTGAGTGTGAGAGATCCCCTGCACACCTGAGTAAGGTAACACTGTGTGTGTGTGTGTGTGTGTGTGTGTGTGTGTGTGTATATATGTATAGATGTGTGTGTGTGTGTGTGTGTATGTATATATGTATAGATGTGTGTGTGTGTGTGTGTGTGTGTGTGTGTGTGTGTGTGTGAGTGTGAGAGATCCCCTGCACACCTGAGTAAGGTAACACTGTGTGTGTGTGTGTGTGTGTGTGTGTGTGTGTATATATGTATAGATGTGTGTGTGTGTGTGTGTGTGTGTGTGTATGTATATATGTATAGATGTGTGTGTGTGTGTGTGTGTGTGTGTGTGTGTGTGTGAGTGTGAGAGATCCCCTGCACACCTGAGTAAGGTAACACTGTGTATGTGTGTGTGTGTGTGTGTGTATGTATATATGTATAGGTGTGTGTGTGTGTGTGTGTGTGTGTGTGTGTGTGTGTGTGTGTGTGAAAGAGAGATCCCCTGCACACCTGAGTAAGATGACACTGTGTATGTGTGTGTGTGTATGTATATATGTATAGATGTGTGTGTGTGTGTTTGTGTGTGAGAGAGAGATCCCCTGCACACCTGAGTAAGATAACACTGTGTATGTGTGTGTGTGTGTATATATGTATAGATGTGTGTGTGTGTGTGTGTGTGTGTGTGTGAGTGAGAGAGATCCCCTGCACACCTGAGTAAGGTAACACTGTGTATGTGTGTGTGTGTGTGTGTGTGTATGTATATATGTATAGATGTGTGTGTGTGTGTGTGTGTGTGTGTGTGTGTGTGTGTGTGTGTGTGTGTGTGTGAAAGAGAGATCCCCTGCACACCTGAGTAAGATAACACTGTGTATGTGTGTGTGTGTGTGTGTATGTATGTATAGATGTGTGTGTGTGTGTGTGTGTGTGTATATATGTATAGATGTGTGTGTGTGTGTGTGTGTGTGTATATATGTATAGATGTGTGTGTGTGTGTGTGTGTGTGAGAGAGATCCCCTGCACACCTGAGTAAGGTAACACTGTGTATGTGTGTGTGTGTGTGTGTATGTATATATGTATAGATGTGTGTGTGTGTGTGTGTGAAAGAGAGATCCCCTGCACACCTGAGTAAGATAACACTGTGTATGTGTGTGTGTGTGTGTATGTATGTATAGATGTGTGTGTGTGTGTGTGTGTGTGTGTATATATGTATAGATGTGTGTGTGTATGTGTGTGTGTGTGTGTATATATGTATAGATGTGTGTGTGTGTGTGTGTGTGTGAGAGAGATCCCCTGCACACCTGAGTAAGGTAACACTGTGTATGTGTGTGTGTGTGTGTGTATGTATATATGTATAGATGTGTGTGTGTGTGTGTGTGTGTGTGTGTGTGAGAGATCCCCTGCACACCTGAGTAAGGTGACACTGTGTATGTGTGTGTGTGTGTGTGTAAGTATATATGTATAGATGTGTGTGTGTGTGTGTGTGTGAGAGAGAGATCCCCTGCACACCTGAGTAAGGTAACACTGTGTATGTGTGTGTGTGTGTGTGTGTGTATGTATATATGTATAGATGTGTGTGTGTGTGTGTGTGTGTGGTGTGTGTGTGTGAGATCCCCTGCACACCTGAGTAAGGTGACACTGTGTATGTGTGTGTGTGTGTGTGTGTATGTATATATGTATAGATGTGTGTGTGTGTGTGTGTGTGTGTGTGAGAGAGAGATCCCCTGCACACCTGAGTAAGGTAACACTGTGTATGTGTGTGTGTGTGTGTGTGTATGTATATATGTATAGATGTGTGTGTGTGTGTGTGTGTGTGTGTGTGTGTGTGTGTGAGATCCCCTGCACACCTGAGTAAGGTGACACTGTGTATGTGTGTGTGTGTGTGTGTGTATGTATATATGTATAGATGTGTGTGTGTGTGTGTGTGTGTGTGTGTGTGTGTGTGAGATCCCCTGCACACCTGAGTAAGGTGACACTGTGTATGTGTGTGTGTGTGTGTGTGTATGTATATATGTATAGATGTGTGTGTGTGTGTTTGTGTGTGTGTGTGTGAGATCTCCTGCACACCTGAGTAAGGTGACACTGTGTATGTGTGTGTGTGTGTGTGTAGGTATATATGTATAGATGTGTGTGTGTGTGTGTGTGTGTGTGTGTGAGAGAGAGATCCCCTGCACACCTGAGTAAGGTAACACTGTGTATGTGTGTGTGTGTGTGTGTGTATGTATAGATGTGTGTGTGTGTGTGTGTGTGTGTGTGTGTGTGAGATCCCCTGCACACCTGAGTAAGGTGACACTGTGTATGTGTGTGTGTGTGTGTATGTATATATGTATAGATGTGTGTGTGTGTGTGTGTGTGTGTGTGAGAGAGAGATCCCCTGCACACCTGAGTAAGGTAACACTGTGTATGTGTGTGTGTATATATGTATAGATGTGTGTGTGTGTGTGTGTGTGTATGTATATATGTATAGATGTGTGTGTGTGTGTGTGTGTGTGTGTGTGTGTATGTATGTATGTATGTATAGATGTATGTATGTATAGATGTGTGTGTGTGTGTGTGTGTGTGTGTATAGATGTGTGTGTGTGTGTGTGTGTGTGTGTGAGAGAGAGAGATCCCCTGCACACCTGAGTAAGGTAACACTGTGTATGTGTGTGTGTGTGTGTGTGTGTGTGTGTATATATGTATATATGTATAGATGTGTGTGTGTGTGTGTGTGTGTGTATATGTATATATGTATAGATGTGTGTGTGTGTGTGTGTGTGTGTGTGTATATGTATATATGTATAGATGTGTGTGTGTGTGTGTATGTATAGATATGTGTGTGTGTGTGTGTGTGAGAGATCCCCTGCACACCTGAGTAAGGTAACACTGTGTATGTGTGTGTGTGTGTGTGTGTGTGTGTATATATGTATATATGTATAGATGTGTGTGTGTGTGTGTGTGTGTGTGTATATGTATATATGTATAGATGTGTGTGTGTGTGTGTGTGTGTGTGTGTGTGTGTGTATATGTATATATGTATAGATGTGTGTGTGTGTGTGTATGTATAGATATGTGTGTGTGTGTGTGTGTGTGAGAGATCCCCTGCACACCTGAGTAAGGTGACACTGCCACGGTGCACAGGGAGGCACAGCACGGGCTCGGACACACGGATGGGTTTGAACTGGAACTTGCAGCCGAAGCAGAGGGCGCTGTCGCTGAAGAAGGAGACGGACACGATGGGCCTCTCGAAGATGTGGATGGGGTCCACGTGGGACACGATGCAGCCGCCCGGCTGGTAGTCGTTGATCACGGCACTGTTCACAAAGCCGTCGGGGATGATCCCCTGTGCCACCAGGGGCTCGATGACGAGCTCGTGCACCCAGCCCGGGATCTCGTCCACCTCCCCCTTGGAGTAGAGGCGCTCCTGGCCAGGGCCGCGTTTCTCCAGCTGGGCGCCGTACGTGTAGCCCTCGCCGAAGAAATACTTGTTACGCAGCGGTGCGCGGTCCACCGTGTGCTCCCGGTACAGCCCGCGGTCCCCTCGTACCACCACCTCGTCGATCTGGGCCTCGATACGAGCGCACTCCTCGGGCGTGAACACACGCGCCTGGGTGATCCCGCTCTTCACCTTGTGCACCACAGACGCCCGGGCCGCCTCCCCCTCCTCTTCCTCACGTTCGTCCCCAGAGTCACGTCGCTTGCGTTTTTTGCCTTCGCCGTGTTCGGACCAGACGTCCGGGAGGCTCTTACGGTTCTCCCTGTGGGGAGTCATCGACTTCAGCTTGTCACGCAAATCCGAGAAGCCACTCGCGGACATCTTCGTTTGCTTGTTTGTTTACTTGGTTGGTTGATGCGAAAAGCGTGCTCATGTGCCCATGGTAGTTTGCGCGCGGGCGCCCCCGTGCGGTCCAGCAGCGGCACTGACGGTGCAGAGTTCAAGCGCTCCTTCAATTCCTGTTCAATCAATAAAAAGTTATAAATAAAATTGAAAGTGTTTTATACACATATTTATACAGACATAGATTACATTTTTATTTATGATTAATATTTACATCGATCAAAACAATCAACATGAAATTGTATATATATTTTAATAACGTACTTACCAAACACCGACCTTTTCTACAAACCGAGCGTTTAGTAACACTTATTAATAACTTATTAACTTCTGCACTGATTTCTTCAGGTTGGGAATCTGTAGTTAACCATCATTCCTTAGGCACTTGAACACAGCACATGAGACGTGACTGCAGGCACGCTGTGGATCTGCACTGTATGCTAACTGTTAGCTACACAAACTCTACATAAATATATAAAATAAACCCCAAACCGGAGGATTTAAACCTCCTGTCGGCACTCAACACTCACAGATTCCTGGTTTAATCCGAATTATTATGAGTTCTGTTGCTGTGAAGACGTTTATTAGCTTCTGACCACATCAACACAAACCGGAGCCTGAAGCAGCTCACACAGCGCGGTCTCTCCGGTGTGTCCCGAGGCTCCTTGGTCGTGCAGGATAATACATCACAACATAATACAGCTAATAATCATAATATAAACAGTAAACACACTGAGTCCGGGGCGGAACCGGTGCCATAAAACGGCGCGTCGAGCGGCGTAAACTCGCCTACCGTAAGCAGTGACCCTACTGCAGTGCGCATGCGCCCGCACGCGAGCGCGCTGCCCGGACTGACTCGAGGTATAAGTGTGTTCATTTCGACAGCAATGTGCGCAGCCTGATCCACACCTAACTTTATAATATATATATATATATATATATATTTATATTATATATATTTATTATTATTTATCCAGTATCAGGTCGTGTGTTTCCCCCCCGAGACCCTCAGTGATGTTCTACCTGAACCAATCTACAATCCACCTCTTAATCCCATCATCATTATCATCATTATGTCTCCAGAACCCATCAGTATTCTAGAGAAGTGCAGAAGATCAGAGCTGCATCACACACAGGATCTCATACAGTCAGAATGAACATCACCAACACAACAAACCCAATGAACACAATTCAACACGTCTCCTTTCACTGGAGCCACAACTGCACCTCTACACACATCATCTCCAGCAGAAACACACACACACACACACACACACCCACCCACACACACACAAACACACACACACACACACACACACACACCTACACCTCCACATACATCATCTCCAGCAGAAACACACACACACACACACACACACACACACACCTCCACATACATCATCTCCAGCAGTAACACACACACACACACACACACATCATTCACCTCCTCACATCACCCCGGGGTTTCAGCATTTCTCCACATTACACTTTTACTGGGGATTAGAAATGAACTGATTGTGACTCTGTGAGAATGAAAAACCAATGCAACCATGAAAATTCTTCCATTTTTACACATCAAATTGTAACAAATGTCTTCATTAATTTCATTAATCCTGATTAGCTACACTCCCCACCAGCAGTCATATTAGTAATATTTAAAATCTATAGGCTTCTATAAAATATTAGTAGCATTTTCTTTGATGTTTCACACAAACCTCTAAACTATTAATCATCCTCACCAGACACAAAGGTTCCGCATTGAACCAACATTTTCCAGCGTTATTAAATGTTTGGAGAACTTTCCAGAACATAACAAACACAAATGATTCTTTTGTTGATCGCTCACGTGTAAAAGTTGGCGCTTACAGCTCACGTCAACGCGTGACATAATTACACAAATAAAAACATTTGACAACTCAGTGTACAGTTTCATCGATTTAATACAAATTTCCTGAAAAGAAAAGAATCATTTTATTATTTATTCTGTATCTCCGGAGTAACTCTGTGTGTAAACAGTCACGCACTCGAACCGTCTTTAAAACGTGTTAAACAAGCGGATATTTACACGTTTCCTACAAAATGATCCCAATTCTACATGCAGTAAATGGAAACTGGTCCGGTTCCAGCAGGTCCCTGGTGCGAGACGAGTTGTAGTTTTATCGTGTTGAATGTTCTCGTCGGTGTTCTCCCGCACGCTGTAGCGGGACGAGTTGTAGTTTCATCGTGTTCAATGTTCTCGTCGGTGTTCTCCCGCACGCTGTAGCGGGACGAGTTGTAGTTTCATCGTGTTCAATGTTCTCGTCGGTGTTCTCCCGCACGCTGTAGCGGGACGAGTTGTAGTTTCATCGTGTTCAATGTTCTCGTCGGTGTTCTCCCGCACGCTGTAGCGAGACGAGTTGTAGTTTCATCGTGTTAATGTTCTCGTCGTGTTCTCCCGCACGCTGTAGCGGACGAGTTGTAGTTTCATCGTGTTAATGTTCTCGTCGTGTTCTCCCGCACGCTGTAGCGGACGAGTTGTAGTTTCATCGTGTTGAATGTTCTCGTCGGTGTTCTCCCGCACGCTGTAGCGGGACGAGTTGTAGTTTCATCGTGTTGAATGTTCTCGTCGGTGTTCTCCCGCACGCTGTAGCGGGACGAGTTGTAGTTTCATCGTGTTGAATGTTCTCGTCGGTGTTCTCCCGCACGCTGTAGCGGGACGAGTTGTAGTTTCATCGTGTTGAATGTTCTCGTCGGTGTTCTCCCGCACGCTGTAGCGGGACGAGTTGTAGTTTCATCGTGTTGAATGTTCTCGTCGGTGTTCTCCCGCACGCTGTAGCGGGACGAGTTGTAGTTTCATCGTGTTGTATGTTCTCGTCGGTGTTCTCCCGCACGCTGTAGCGGGACGAGTTGTAGTTTCATCGTGTTGAATGTTCTCGTCGGTGTTCTCCCGCACGCTGTAGCGGGACGAGTTGTAGTTTCATCGTGTTGTATGTTCTCGTCGGTGTTCTCCCGCACGCTGTAGCGGGACGAGTTGTAGTTTCATCGTGTTGAATGTTCTCGTCGGTGTTCTCCCGCACGCTGTAGCGAGACGAGTTGTAGTTTTATTGTGTTGTATGTTCTCGTCGGTGTTCTCCCGCACGCTGTAGCGGGACGAGTTGTAGTTTCATCGTGTTGAATGTTCTCGTCGGTGTTCTCCCGCACGCTGTAGCGAGACGAGTTGTAGTTTTATTGTGTTGTATGTTCTCGTCGGTGTTCTCCCGCACGCTGTAGCGAGACGAGTTGTAGTTTTATTGTGTTGTATGTTCTCGTCGGTGTTCTCCCGCACGCTGTAGCGAGACGAGTTGTAGTTTTATTGTGTTGTATGTTCTCGTCGGTGTTCTCCCGCACGCTGTAGCGAGACGAGTTGTAGTTTTATTGTGTTGTATGTTCTCGTCGGTGTTCTCCCGCACGATGTAGCGGGACGAGTTGTAGTTTTATTGTGTTGTATGTTCTCGTCGGTGTTCTCCCGCACGATGTAGCGAGATGCTGGATCGCGCTACAGGAGTGTGATTTCGCTCGGAGGAAGAGTGAGGCGTTTTTCCTGCCGCAGCAGCAGATTTTCGACGTGCATGGCAACGACGCGGCAGAGCTCCAATCCCTAAAAACATACAAATATATCAAACCATCGAGCGTAAATATTCATTATTCACCTGTAGAATACCCACAACTGTTTATAGTTCAGCAGTTCTGAAGGTACAGGTTTATTTAATCATTTATGGAAAAGGTTCCAGCAGCTTGTTCTCGGACTGAGATGAAGCTGAAACTGGAGACGTTTTCCTTCAGAGGTGATTCAAAGCACAGCTCGTAACATTCCAAAATCAGCAGGAAACGTTTTAATCCTGTTTTGAGGACTGCACAAATATGTTCTACATAAACTACGTTCAGAGCTCTAGTCTGGAAAAACCAAGTAATTGTGTGTGTTAGGTTTCAGGTCAGAGGTCCTGAACCACTGGGTCACTCAATACACTTCAAACATGCTTTTCAACTGGTTCATAATGTACAAAAGTTTAAGATCCTAGTTCCAGATTGCGTTTAATGTCGGCTGATTTCATACACGTGGCTTTTTTCAATTTCCGTCCTGTCTCCGCCCCCATCCTGTGATTGGTCATTTACAGGTTTGAACAACTGCCCGTTTGTTTGTGAATCGTTTTCCTCATTGGCTCTGGGTTACAGGGTAAAGTCAGGGGTTCAAACCTTAATTCACTCTTTTAGATGCTGCTACACTCATCAGTCTTTACACTGTTGTGTGTTTCTCAAATTACAACAAACATCTGCTAACGATGTTTGTGTATATATATATGTGTGTGTGTGTGTGTGTGTGTGTGTGTGTGTGTGTGTGAGAGACCTGTTCCAGCTGTAACTGTGTAGTTCTGTGGTTGTTCGTGTCTCCCAGTAGAACGTCGACGTAAGGGTAACTCTTCCCGGCGCTGGGCCGCTGCGTGTACGCCGACTGGACCAGCTTTAGAGGGAACTTCACCAACACGTCCTAGGAAAAAGGCAAGTAATGAAATTCTAGATAAAAGCATACACACAGAAAGGATCTAGAACGGCGTAGAATGAGGACTGTGCTGGAACGGGATTTAAAGCTTTAATAGAGTTTTGAGACGTACATGAGAATCTCTGTGCAGGAAGTGGAGGCCGTTTTGACTGACAGCCAGGATGCAGGGGGTGGAGACTGTGCTGTTGTTACTGCTCAGGATGTAGAAGAAGGACGAGCCGAACATGGGGAATGCACACACCAATCCTACAACACACACACACACACACACACACACACACACACACACACACAAAAACACAATTGTATAATTCATATGGATACTGTTTTATGTTTAGGCTGTGTATGTGGTGTGTGTACGTATAGTGTGTATGTAGTGTGTGTATGTATAGTGTGTATGTAGTGTGTGTATGTATAGTGTGTATGTAGTGTAGTGTAGTGTGTGTGTGTGTGTGTGTGTATATATACTATTTATAGTGTGTGTGTATAGGCTGTGTGTAGTGTGTATATAAGATCATATATACCTTTATTTAACCCACAGGGGGGATTATTAGTGTGTGTGTGTGTGTGTGTGTGTGTGTGTGTGTGTGTGTGTGTGTGTGTGCGTGTGCGCGTGTGTGTGTGTGTGTGTGTACCCAGGAACTGTGATCTGGCCTGATGAGGGCTGAGGCTCTGGACTGCGTGTGTGTGTTGTGTAAGCAGGTGCATCCACTGCTGAGGTCCCTGTCTGATAAACAACTGCGCTGGAATATATTCTGCCAGCTCATGACTAAACACACACACACACACACACACACACACACACACACACACACACACAGTTTCTATAATGAAGTCCCAACAATGATTTGTGGTTGAATAAAATATATGGCCTTATAACCCCGCCCTATTAAACTCTCCATTCTGATTAGTTAATAGACTGTAATAATAATAATAATAATAATAATAAAGTGAAGGGTTTTGTAAGCGTACACATTCGGTGCCGTGACGACGTCCTTTGCTCTGTGCTGCAACGCCGCCAGTTTAGCGATCTGATGAAGCTGCTGGTCGCTGATTTTATCAGGAGGAAGCACGATCAGTAATCCCTTCAGATAGTCAGGTAGAACCTGAACACACACACACACACACACACACACACACACACACACACACACAGAGGAAATGAGTAAACCTGAATGTGAATTGTGTAAATGTGTGTGTGTTTGTGTGTGTGTGTGTGTGTGTGTGTGTGTGTGTGTGTGTGTGTGTGTGTGTGTGTACAGGACGTAGGTGAACACACCTATGGTTTGGAGGATAATCTGACCTACTGAAGAAAATCATCTGCTCCAGTTAGACTCATGATCTGCGTTTTGTATTTGACTGCTGAACAATGAAGACAGTGACTCTGAGAAAGTAGAAGATGTGAAGGAGGCTCTGAAATCCTACCTGGTTGTAGTGCACGCTGACGCTGAGCTCGTTGTCGAACTTGAGCGCCTGAGACCAGATCACACGTCTGAACCAGAAGCTGTAGTTGCTGTCTACGGTCTCCGCCTCGGTGCTGACGTCCAACACGTATTCCCGTTTGTTCAGCGGCCTCACGTTCTGACCTGAAAACAACGCGTGAGGAATTGGAACCAGATTATTGTTTCCCTGTTTGTGACTGTACAGCGTGAGAAGTCTGCACCCGTACCTCTGTGTGTTACGAGGAAGATGGTGTACTCGTTCATGGCCTCCAGTCTTTGCAAAGCCAACTCGTAACACAACTCCTCAATGACGTCTAAAGCCACCTACAAAGCAGATACGCTCGTCTCCATAACGCTAAAAAAACACACAATTGCTAAACGAACTGAGGGAAAAGAAAAATGCAGACGTACAGTGCAGGTTTTAACCTTTAGATGTCGCTCGATTCCTCCAGGAAACAGGAAGCACTGCCTTTTGGAGCTGCGACCAGCCTGAAGGAACCCACACAGAAGAACAAAAGTCTACTTTAATATGATACTTTACATACTTTACATACTTCCTATTTTAAGCTCTTTCACTTCAGCGTCATCGCCTACGTTACTAGCATCGTTAGCACGCTAGCACAATATTATTATATTCGGTATAGTATCTGGATGGTTTCTACCGACCACGATGGCTTTGAGCTCCATGCTGCTGGGACACACCCTCCTCCCACCACACTGCGTCGTTTTCATCAGGTTCTGCTCGCAGGCTTTAGCGATGCCTGAAGATGTGGAACACACGTTAGAGATTAGAGCTTGTGTGTGTGTGTGTGTGTGTGTGTGTGTGTGTGTGTGTGTGTGTGTGTTTGTATATGTACATACTGTATATACATGTGGGTTGTACAAGGGGGTGTAACGGTACTCAGAATTCACGGTTCGGTACGTACCTCGGTTTCCATTTTTAAAACAATAAAAAATGATGTGCTTGGTTAAATAATGTCAAATAATATTTCATATTAAATTAAATTGATTAATGCAATACACTTTTTATTATATACACACGTATACCAAGCCGAAAGCATGGTACCGAAAAATGTACAGTTACACCCCTATTATATATATATATGTGTGTGTGTGTGTGTGTGTGTGTGTGTGTGTGTGTGTGTGTGTGTGTGTGTATACCCTGGAACTGAGACCCCGAGCTTGTGCATACATCCTGCAAGAATTTCAGCAGGAAGGGACGGAGGATGTCCGAGCACGAGTAATATGCTGTGAGAATGTAGAGTAGACGCCAGCCTCTTAGACTGCTCTCTCTGCACAATACACACACACACACACACACAACACACACACACACACACACACACACACACACACACACACACACACACACACACTATATGCTAAGTATTTGACAATAGTTAGCATTGTTCTATATGCAATAGCGCTTATTAGGCACTAGAGGGCGCTAGCTCACCTCTACTCATGATGGAACAGATATTTGTAATATAAAGCTTTGTGGGTTTGGTGGCCAAATTTGATAAACTGACCAGGGATGAGTAATAAATATTTCATTTTCGATCTGATATCACAAAGTCAAGGAGCATATCATCGATTTCAACAAAGCAATCAATGGCCTGGACTTTTCCATAAATAAGAGCCATATAAATGGAAAAAGGTCACGTGTCCAGATATTGCATGGATGAAGAAATGTTGTCTAAATTAAGGGAGGAAAAGAAGGAAAAAGTGTTGTATCTTACGGTTTAGAACTGGAGTTGCCGGTGATCTGTTTGAGCACTTGACAGTACGCTTCGTCTCGCATCAGTCCGTTCTCACCAATCAACTATTAAACATGTAGAAGAACCTGATTACGCTTTTATAGCTCAATATATACATTCAGGTTATCATCAATAAATAGCTGATAGGAAATACAAGAAAAAGGCCACGGAAATGTGGCTTCCCAAAGTGGAGAAATCAGAAAGCGGTGTTTTCGTGTCGCAGTGTGGACTGTGGAAAAGGAGGCTTTTGAAAACGTCGTTGCTGTGACGTTTCGAGGAGCCAGAAAGTAAACAGACGACGGAGCTCCAGGCGTCTCACGTTTTTGCTCACACGCAGTACAGAGCTGTACGTGTTCACAGACGTTTCAGCATCTTCTGGGAAACATTTAAAAAAGATCGTGTGGAGCATTTTCTGTTCTTTTTTTTTGTTTTGGAGGAAAATACTGCTTTCAGATTGATCCAGATTAGTGTAGACATAGCTTAAGAGATTTCTTGATGCAGGTTGCTGTGGTATGAGGAGAAGTGAAAAACAGATACACTGATAAGAAATAAGTGTTTATATGTAATGAGAAAAGATTTCTGGAGCCTAATGTGGGAGATTTTTACCTTTAAGAAGGTGCAGAGGACAAAATGTTCAGATTGGCCTCGGAGTGGATGATCACCCATGAACTTCATTATGGCTGAACACACACACACACACACACACACCACACACACACACACACACACACACACACACACACAATTACTCCAACCAATCACCAATTCTAAAGTTATACACTATGTCACATGACTGAGTTAAAACAAGCATACATGCGATATGGCAGCTCTTTAAAAGTCTCTGTGACTAGTTAGGACCGAGATTGTTGTCCTGCAGTAACTGATTTCTTACCCAGGAACGTTTCCGTGGCGACGCGGTTCATGTTGGGTTCTGTGAACTCGATCAGTGATTCCTGGATGGGGTTCTGAAGACAAGTTTTCACAACGTTGGTATTTAGCATCGATCCTAGCGCAAGCTTAGCCTACACACGGTACATACTATAGGCCACGGACATGTGACCTAACAAATAAATCTGCATGGCCATGCCCCCTTACGATAACTGTAAATTGGATGTATTGTATAGATGATAGGTAAAAGGTATTGTGTATTAATCTGTTAATACAACCTTGCTGAATTTGATCATCTCTGCAGGATCTCTGCCACCGTGGTCTTTCTTGGATTTCTCACTAGCAACATGAGGGAAAAAAAAAAAGACTTTATAAACCTCATCTCTGATAGAAAAATATCTCGCATACTTGCATACAAACCTTTTGCCTGCTCCCCCCTTCCTAAAGTATTTCCGGGCAAATTCCACCATGGTGTACTGACCATCCAAAAACACACTGCTACTTGTTTCAGGGTCCAAATCCCCCAAATGGTCCTAAAAGATGATGAGATGGATTCAGCACAAACCTGTCGCTTAGCGTTTATTGGTTTATATTATGAATCGTTGCATGGAGTGGACTCCTGGGACTTTAACATACAGTTGTGTACATAAACAATTAGCATTAATTTGTATGTACTGAATTAGTTGAATGTTGTGTCTGGACATCAGAACAGCTGGATGGACGAGGCACTGGTTGGGATGGTATTAAAGAACTTGCATCAGTTTTTTTTACACTGTTGAAGATGATGAACCACTTTTTGTCAGTGAATACCACTGGTACACCTGCAACTGGACTGTGTGTCTATGTTAGGAACTCATCATCTGGAACAACATGATCCTCTTTCCAGTTTCATCATCATTAGTAGCATCGATCGTTGTTTTTATGAGATTTCTATAAATGGTTCCATTTATAAACCATAAAAATGGATGTCAAGTGTAATCTATATAACAGAATGCTACACTGACTAGTCTTGCACTGGTGCGCTCTAGTGGCAGAAACTGGTATCGCAATGTTTCTGGCTGTTTCTGGCTCCCTCTAGTGGTGGCACACGGTTCTTACACCAAGTTCTTTATCCGTTTCTTTGGTTATTATTATTATTATTATTATTATTATTATTATTATTATTATTATTATTATTATTATTATTAACAACAACATCATCACCTGGATGTTCCTGGTTGTCGTGTTTCCTAGCTTGTCCGAGAGCAGAAAATTTGGAGCCGAAACTGGAATGACGCATTCTGCAGGAAAAGCGCCGCTGCGACTCATCACTGGCTCGAACCTCCATCCTGGATTAAAATTTTTTTTTTAGATTGGATTAGCGAAGCATGCTAGCTGTCCTGGTTACACACAGTGACACTAACAACCTCTGCTGCGACCTTCCCAAGTTTTACACCCAAGGAGATGTTGACAATTTTTAATCGTCTCACCAAAATCTGTTGTGTCTCTGTTTATGTCCTCCAGGTAGATGACCTTTTTCTTCACTACACATCCATACAACTGGCCTTAAAGTGTACACACACACACACACACACAAAGTCAAACAGAGTAATGTGATAAAATGTGGGTGAGGGTGTATTTGTGTGTATTTCAGACTCTTACCCTCCTGTAGGCCATCCTTAGGGTGTAAGCGGATGATGTCTCCTTTGTGGAAGCTGAGCAGGGCAAACTCCTCAGTCACAAAGTTCCTCTCAGCTACAGCATACTCCGAGTCCTGGAGAGAGAGAGAGAGAGAGAGAGAGAGAGAGAGAGAGAGAGAGAGAGAGAGAGAGAGAGAGAGAGGGAGAGAGAGAGAGAGAGAGAGAGAATTTTTGGAATGGTGGAGGACATAGCAAACTGTGTTCACAGATAACGATTACTGAAGGTGTTAATGATCCCATGCAGTGAATCCATTACAGAATCATCAATGTTTTAAATCACTGCTGCCTGAGGACCCAAAGATCACCAACATCTAATCCTGATTTTCACCCTCGTGCACAGAGATTTCTCCAGATGCAATTTGATGTTGAACATTATTCTGAAATTGTTCCACAGTTTGTAGTCGCAGTCTTTCACAGATTGCTGAAGCTCCGCCCATCTTTGCTTCTGAGAGACTCTGCCTCTCTAAGATACACTCTTTATACCCCAATCATCTCACTGACCTGCTGTCAATCATCCTCGTTAGTTACTACGTGTTTCTTAAAAATTGCAAGTTTTTTGTGTTCTAACTTTTTTCCATTTTTTAGCAGAAACGTTTTATTAGAAAAGGAACTTCAGAGTGAAGAAAAACAAGCGTGACCTCCTTTAGCTGGGAGATGAAGAGATCCACCATGTGCTTGATCTGCGGTGCTTTAGGAGAGAACAGGATCAGCTTTTCGCTCATGAGATTAAACTCCAGCATGTTCAGGGACGGGATGGTGACGAACAGGATGTCGGTGTATCTGAAAGGAAGGAAGATTTCCACCTCGTCACTCTGCCTGATCACACTGAGCTCCACACTGGGGTCAGATTAGAACCTGGATTATACCTGTATGTTCTGAGAACTCTGAAGTAATCCTGAACTTTGGTGCTGCTGTGAACCGTTTTCAGAAGTTTGATGCCAGAGTGAGACACACCCAACACCTGGACTCCTGTACCCACACTGCCCTGCAGCACACACCACCACACACAGCATCATAACATCGTGTTTGTGGATTGTGATTGGCTGAAAGGATTTCAGGTGTGAATAGTGGATTGTGATTGGCTGTAAGGAGTTCAGGTGTGAAAAGTGGATTGTGATTGGCTGGAAGGAGTTCAGGTGTGAATAGTGGATTGTGATTGGCTGGAAGGAGTTCAGGTGTGAATAGTGGATTGTGATTGGCTGGAAGGAGTTCAGGTGTGAATAGTGGATTGTGATTGGCTGGAAGGAGTTCAGGTGTGAATAGTGGATTGTGATTGGCTGGAAGGAGTTCAGGTGTGAAAAGTGGATTGTGATTGGCTGGAAGGAGTTCAGGTGTGAATAGTGGATTGTGATTGACTGAAAGGAGTTCAGGTGTGAAGAGTGGACTGTGATTGGCTGGATGTTCAGGTGTGAATAGTGGATTGTGATTGGCTGGATGTTCAGGTGTGAATAGTGGATTGTGATTGGCTGGAAGGAGTTCAGGTGTGTATAGAGGATTGTGATTGGCTGGAAGGAGTTCAGGTGTGAAGAGTGGACTGTGATTGGCTGAGGGAGTTCAGGTGTGAATAGTGGATTGTGATTGGCTGGATGTTCAGGTGTGAATAGTGGATTGTGATTGGCTGGATGTTCAGGTGTGAATAGTGGATTGTGATTGGCTGGAAGGAGTTCAGGTGTGTATAGAGGATTGTGATTGGCTGGAAGGAGTTCAGGTGTGAAGAGTGGACTGTGATTGGCTGAGGGAGTTCAGGTGTGAATAGTGGATTGTGATTGGCTGAGGGAGTTCATGTGTGAATAGTGGATTGTGATTGGCTGGATGTTCAGGTGTGAATAGTGGATTGTGATTGGCTGAGGGAGTTCATGTGTGAATAGTGGATTGTGATTGGCTGAAGGAGTTCAGGTGTGAAGAGTGGACTGTGATTGGCTGAGGGAGTTCATGTGTGAATAGTGGATTGTGATTGGCTGAGGGAGTTCATGTGTGAATAGTGGATTGTGATTGGCTGAGGGAGTTCATGTGTGAATAGTGGATTGTGATTGGCTGAGGGAGTTAATGTGTGAATAGTGGATTGTGATTGGCTGAAGGTTCAGCTGTGAATAGTGGATTGTGATTGGCTAGACGTTCAGCTGTGAGTTCAGAGAGTTGGAAGTTTGCTTTTGTCACTTAAATCTAAATGAATGCTGCTTATAAACACCTGTTACCATAGTAACACCCAGTTCCATCCAGAGTGAGACAGCGATTGTACGATTGAAAATATTTAAATGAGAAATAGAAAGATAAACAGCACCAGGAGATAACTCCAAAAGCTTCATCATTAGTGGAGATAAGCGTGCCTCCTCACCCAACATCAGTACCTACATGATTTTACCCTTTTTCTCTAAATGAGCACAAATCTCTTCCCAAAAGTGTGGAGGTGGTAATTATACAGGAAATCTTCACTGCTGATTATTTTCTAGAATAACAAGCCCTTGCTTTATAAATACTCACCGATGCAGGGAAAAGCCGTGAAAAATAAATTTCCCAAGACTCTCGGGCTGCCAAGACCACGGCCTTCTTCACGCCTTCATCCTGAACGTTTGCGTGGTGCTCGATCTTGTGTTGCGCTATCACACACACATTTTTATTGATATACATTTTTTTACAATGCCGTAGCTAAAGCAGCCAAACATTTGGAGTTCAGTCTCACGTACCAAACAAGGCCTTCATCTTCAACCTCTCCTCTGTGGTGATGCGCACACAAGCCTCTGAGAACATGTCATTCACTACCTGAGGAGGTCAAAGAAATAGGAACACTGAGTTTCCCTTTAAGCGAAGTAGATGAACCCTCACTCAGGGAATCCTTTTAAACCGACGTTTTCTTTTTACAAGAAGGAACATAACACTGTTCAAGAAGGATGAATATGGAAGCCATCACCATCATCATCATTTATAAGATCCTGACCATAAGATCACTATGTGAATCTCTCTGAACTTCCCATTTTACATTTAGTCCCCATTTGCTGTTATAATGAGCTCCACTCAAACAGTTTGGAGAAGAAGCACATTTGGCTGGAAAAGTCAGGTGTCCCAATATTTTTGTTGGAAAAGGGGTTTAGGGCTAGATTTTTCCATGTCACTACGTTTGTCTCAATACTGGTGTCATAAAAATGGCTAAAGCAACGGTGTGTTTTATGGGAAACATTTGGAACCGTCCACAGCAACAGAAATACTGTTCATATTACAATGAATTAGTAAGAAATCTCCTTGTTTACAGCTAAATAAAGTAGCAGTAGAAAGCAGCTATTGTTCTTACCTGCTTGAATATCAGGTCCAACACAAGCTGATGGTTCCAGCTGTCCTTGGGGTAAAACACCTAACGAGAGACCTGAATTTATTTCAACAGTAAACATCAAAAAAATCCTGCCGCATTTTATTTCTTAACAAACAAACATGAAGGTGTTACTTAGCCGCTGTCCTTGAGTTCCTGTAAATACTTTAACTAAGGTCAAGGTCCCGTCCCACGGCTTATGGGTTTAAGAGATTCGGTTATTTACATTTTAAACAGTGTTCCACCAAAAAAAAGAGAAAAACAGGACTTTTACACTAGAAAAGACATGCACCTCTTTCCTGAGGTAGATCTTCCACGGGACGTTGGTGTAGGTGTAGTATTCGTCTACGCTGCTGAAGTGGAGCGAGGTTTGAATGGTTTCTGTTTCTACAGGCACATCTCTGGACACTGCACAAACACACATACACATTCACAGTGCTTGTGAGGATCCTCCATTGAGATCATTAATGACCTCAGAAACAAAAGAAAAATAATTATTTAGAGGACCCAGAACCTAAAGATTGAACTTTTCAGATATTCCTATCATTGTGAGGACATTTGTTGGGTCCCCATTAGGATATAAAACACAAGATTTGTGTTTGTGTGCCATGTGTTTGGTACCTGGTGGTATTTTCAATGGTGGTTCTGGTGCTCGCTTTTTTGTGCTCTGTGAAGGTTTCAGACCAGTTTGTCTTGGTCCAGTTACAGAAGATGGAGCACTTCTCTGCAATCACACACACACACACACACACACACACACACACACACACACACACACACACACACACACACACAGACACACATGCATATATGCTGTGTTCCATTATATGTTAAAGCTTCTGTCTTCTGACCAAGATCAAGAAACACCCCCCCCCACCCTCACAAACACACACACACATATACACACACACTTGGAGAAGTCTTTTCAAGTTCCTCAGAGCTCAGAAGAGATGTTCAATCAAAATGGCCGCTCACAGCATCATGAGTAATCACTTAGAACTTCTTTCCTTGAGTAATAAAGTAAGTTCTATTGTATGTACACCTATTAGCTGATCAATCAACATACAGGTATGCGCTCTCTCTTTTGGCAAATCCAGAACTTCCAGCCAATCACAATCCACCATTCACATAACCAATGTCCAGAGTCAGAACGGACGAGTTATTACCTGTGGTGGAGGCGGAATGTCCATCTGCGTCTTCAAAATGTTCAATGCCTCATCATGTGGGTTCATTCTTTTCGCAAAAACTTTGCCTTCTCTCCTGCAAAACAGAAATGCAGAAATGATTTAGGATCCGAATCTGCACCCAAAGAACATCTATTTAGCTGTAGGAGGAATCCTGTGAAGGTGAAAACAGGGTCTGTAAGGAGGGAACGAGCGTTAAATCCCACACCTCCTGGTCTCCGGCTGCGGCGGCTCGGGGGGAGTTTGGTATTGTTTAATGATGTCCTTTATGTTGTGACTGGGGACGATGTGCTCCGAGTTAGACACGGAATATTTCACCACTTCACTATCGGGGGCTCGAGCGGATCGCATCGGACCCAAGACCGCTACTGGAGCTGAGACAGAAAGGGAGAGAGAATATTACAAACAAAGGATGAAAACAGCTTATTAAAAAATGCGATCAAATCGACTACATCTTGTGTAAACATCACGATTTCATAGCCACAATATGATCTACACCATCTAAACCAGAAAACGCTCAAAAACCAAGTGCTGGATCACCTGATATTCTGTACTTATAATGAATAATGGAAACCACAAATTCCTCCAGTGATTCCTTTTAGCAATAACATCATTACAACTATTCTTTTTGTGTTTAAAAATGGCGGTCTATTATTATAATATATCTATTGGTATTGAATATCTATATTAATAATCCACCTGAGCAGGTGTGTAAGCCGATTCTGAATACCAGGAACTTGTGTAACGCTACACAAACACACATGACCAGAAATCAGATGACCTACCGTGCTTCCTGGCCGGCTTTCTGTCTATTAGCACTTTTACTGGAGCAGGATTTTGTTTCTTCTCAGAACCTTCGCTCAGGTCTTTACTCTGGAGATACACCAAGATTTAACATGCAACTAAACAAATAAATAATCTTTTAAATAAAAAACAAGCACATGACATCGTCAAAAGCTTATGGACACCTGACCTGTGCTTTTTGAACAAGTCGTGATTTACTGATATAATATCCTCCACTCTTCTGAGATGTTGATTTTGTGGAAATTTGTGTGAGATTTCATTCTGCCACAAGGGTTTTAGTGAAGTCAGGTACTGATGAAGGTGAGGTGAACCTTCAGTGTTTACATTCATCATTTAATTCGAAGACGACCGTTACAACTGTGTGCTCACAATTTCGTGAGAACAGTTCGGGAAAAAAAACCCAGTCAGGTGTCCAAATACTTTTGTATGTGTATGTGTACAAGTGACAGTTGCAGGGGGTTGATTTTGGGGTTCTGGTTAAATAGACACGGTCGGACCTGTTCTGTCACGTGTACGGATGTCTGTGTGGTCTGTAGCTGCTGATGGTTGGAGCCGGCGTTGGAGGTCACGCCCGAGCTGTAGGTGAAGGATGAAGGGATGAAGTGTGGAGCGTAGGGGCTGGGGGGAAAGTTGGCGTACGGGCTCGGGGGCAGTGTGGAGTACGGGCTGAAGGGGAGGGGGGCGTAGGGGATGTAGGGGGAAGGAGGAGGACTGGTGGGAGGGCTGGAGATGGGGCTTGTCACCATGGCCATGGCCTGCATCGTCATCTGCTGGGCCTGAGTCATAATAATAATAATGATTATAATATTAATAAAAGTATCCTGTAATAATGTAGTGTTTCCCAGCGTGTGTTCTGCAGCCTCTCCGGCGTACCATCATCACGGCCTGCTGGTTGATGAGCGCTTGCTGCTGAAGAGGATCTGAGAAAGATATATAAAAAAAATCTAATGCAGAAAAATTTCCAGTGCGTTTTTGTGTAACGGGTTGTTATTTTTGTGTACGTTCTCTGTCACCTTGAGCCGGAACACTGGGCACAACTGGAACAGCAGGCAGCACTCGCACAGCTGCAGGGTTCACACACCAGCACATCAGTTCATCATAAATACCAATAAATACAAATACAAAGAAATATAGTGAGGAATAAATCTAACATGAAAAGTGTCACGTATATGTTAAATGTGTGTATATAATTTGTGAATGTGTGTGTGTATATTTGTGTGTGACTAATGTGTATGTATAGTTTGTATACATTTGTGTGTATATAGTGTGCATTTAATTAAAATTTAATGTGTGTGTGTGTGTGTGTGTGTGTGTGTGTGTGTGTGTGTGTGTGTGTGTGGGTGGGTGTTTCTATAGTGTATGAGTCTGTGTGTTTCCGTAGTGTGTGTGTTTCCATTTTGTGTGTGTGTGTGTGTGTGTGTGTGTGTGTTTCCATAGTGTGTGTGTTTCCATAGTGTGTGTGTTTCCATAGTGTGTGTGTGTGTGTGTGTGTGTGTGTGTGTGTGTGTGTGTGTGTTTCCCATTGTGTGTGTGTGTGTGTGTGTATGTGTGTTTCCATAGTGCGTGTGTTTCCATAGTGTGTGTGTGTGTGTGTTTCAATAATGTGTGTGTGTGTGTGTGTGTGTGTGTGTGTTTCAATAATGTGTGTGTGTGTGTGTGTGTGTGTGTGTGTGTGTGTATGTGTTTCCATAAAGTGTGTGTGTTACCTCCTGGTTGTTGAGCAGCAGAGAAAGGAACCCTGACTGTGGATGGAACGTCATCACCGTGACCTGCACCAACACCTCCACCTCCTTTTATTCTTCCTGACAGAGCAGACATGTCCATATCCTAAAAAGAGAGAGAAGAGAGAGAGAGAGAGAGAGAGAGAGAGAGAGAGATCATATATTTTCATCTATTATACAGTGGCACAAAAAACTTGCATTACAGAGCATCTCTCTCTCTCTCTCTCTCTCTCTCTCTCTCTCTCTCTCTCTCTCTCTCTCTCTCTCTCTCTCTCTCTCCCTACCCCAGTTCCATCAGACAGTACAGGATCAAACAGGCTGTCCACATAGTGGTCAATTCCCTTGTGAGCTCTGTCATAGGATCCTGTAACAAACAAACACACACACACACACACACACACACACACACACACACACACACACACACACACACACACACACACACACATAGTGAATCAGAAATAAGAATAACAAATCCAGCAATATTTTTTGATTATTATTTTTTTTACAAACAAAAGCAATAAATTAAAATATGTGTGTGTGTGTGTGTGTGTGTGTGTGTGTGTGTGTGTGTGTGTGTGTACTACCCTGACTGTAGTGATCATCAGAGATAGGAAGCCCGCTGGACATCAGTGTTTCAGCTTCTCCATCAAATCCGCTGCCAAATAAACTTCTGGAAACACAATTGCACTGAGAATGTACATTTCTTTATTCACACACACACACACACACACACACACACACACACACACACACACACACACACACACACACACACACATAATACATACACACTATACACACAAACAAATACACAAACTATACACACATTATACATACACACTACGGACACACACATCACACACACAGACGTACATGCTGGTGTTGTGGCGCACTCTGGTGGGATCGAGTGTGGAAATGATGAAGTAGCTTTTCTCTTTGGGGAAGTCTGAAGGCAGCTCGAGATCACACACCAGATCCATCACCAGGTCATGGCCTTCAAGCTCCACCCACTGCCCCACCTCCTTCATCAGCACCGACCAGCCACAGCAGCTCTCAGAGGACACGCCCCTGCAGGCCAAACCCACGTGACTGAGCGAACAACAGAACATGAGTAAAACGTGATCTGCACGTGTCCTTGTACTTTACCTGTGCAGCAAAACGTCACGTGCCAGATCTTCTCCACTTGTCCAGGAGTGAACCGGACACAGCAAAGACGTTCCTATGCATATATATATATATATATGAACATTTATTCCCATATAAAAAAAATGTTATGAAGTAAATAAACAAAATGCTAAAAATAAAAAGTCAGCCTGAGGACACGATCCTCGCTGTGAAGCATGGTGGTGGTGTGTGCAATGTTTTTTCAACAGCAGGTCCGTGTCATAGCCCCATGATAACAAGATCACATGGGTGGGATTTCTGTGGGTCGTACCGTCGAGGCAGTGCACCTGCAGGGCCATGTGGGCTTTTTTGCGGATGACAGTCCACTCGAGGAGAGACAGAGGGTACGTCCTCGCCGCCTCGTACCCCGACTGGCATTTCTGCATGGCGTGGAGCAGCTTGTGCTGGCACACCGCTTTAAATCCGTCCGGCGCGTAATCAGATACGAACCTGAAATTTCATTCAAGAAAAAGAAAATCAATTAACGGCATTATTTTTATTATAAAGCCGCATTTTACACAAGTTTGTTTTAAAAAAGCTAAAAAAAAAAGTTTTCCATTAAAAACTAACAAAACTCTTATACACAATAAATAATCAACACACACACACACACACACACACACACACACACACACACACACACACACACACACACACACAAACCTACACACACGCTACACGTACTCACAAACCTACACACACACACTATACGTACTCACAAACCTACACACACTCACAAACCTACACACACACACTATACGTGCTCACAAACCTACACACACTCACAAACCTACACACACTCACAAACCTACACACACACACTATACGTGCTCACAAACCTACACACACTCACAAACCTACACACACTCACAAACCTACACACACACTACACATACTCACAAACCTACACACACACTACACGTACTCACAAACCTACACACACTCACAAACCTACACACACGCTACACGTACTCACAAACCTACACACACTTACAAACCTACACACACGCTACACGTACTCACAAACCTACACACACACTACACGTACTCACAAACCTACACACACACTACACATACTCACAAACCTACACACACACTACACATACTTACAAACCTACACACACACTCACAAAACTACACACACACTACACGTACTTACAAACCTACACACACACTACACATACTCACAAACCTACACACACACTACACATACTCACAAACCTACACACACACTACACATACTCACAAACCTACACACACACTACACATACTCACAAACCTACACACACACTACACATACTCACAAACCTACACACACACTCACAACCTACACACACACTACACATACTCACAAACCTATACATACACACATACTACACACACACTATACATACACACACTACACATACACACATACTACACACACACTATACATACACAAACTCACAACCTATACATATACACAAACACACTACATACACACTACACACAACCTATACACACACGCACTACACATACACACATTCTACACACACACTACACGAACATACAAATACACACACATACTATACTGTGTGTGTGTGTGTGTGTGTGTGTGTGTGTGTGTGTGTGTGTGTGTGTGTGTGTGTATATATATATATATATATATATATATATATGTATGTTTATACATGTGTGTGTTTTGTATTATACTTCAGCAGATATTTGGCCATTTTGTCACTCGGGGTGAAGGAACTAAGACAGGCAGCCATCAGCATCCATCCTCTCTCAGCGTTGCGCAGGTGTTCGTTCCTCCACACCTGATTGGCCACCTGAGCCAAAATCTCATCCCTGATTGGTGGAGTAGCCAAACCCCTCTGGAGAATGTAATTTCCGAACAGGTTCTCCTGAGCGCCGTTCAAGTCCGGGTCTCCCATGAAGCGCAAAATCTGTACAGACGGATTCACAAGTGAGCTTCAAAGTAAAAACGATAAAAAGGGACAGCGCTTATGATTTATAAAGATGATGATGATGATGGTGATGATGATGAAGATGTTACCAGTAGGAAAATGTCGAGAGCATCCTGTTTTAGATCGTCGTTCAGACGAGTAAGAGGAGCCTGGAGAGGTGCGGTAAGCATTCCAAACTGCAGCTCCTGTACACACACACACACACACACACACACACACACACACACACACACACACACACACACACACAGACAGAATATTGTCTCTGTGCTGTCTCTAAATGACAGCACATTCTTCCTTTGATTTTCCTGAGATGTTCCTGTGATAGTTCCTTAAGGAACATCTTTGGGATGAATCTGAACACTGACTGCACCCCAGGCCTCCTCACCTCACCTACATCAGTACCTGACTTTACTAAATGGCTGAATGAATCTCCACAAATCTTCCCAGAAGTGCCATGGTGAAACATGGTGGTGGAAGCATCATCTTGCTGCAATGCTGTTAACCCTTGTGTTGAGATCTTATATTCTATGTATCTTATAATTTTGACCTTGTAGTAATGTTTGGTAACTGTGTGTTTCCTCACCCTGAAGTTGGAACGGATGTATTTGGTCATTAGATAGTTATTGATATCCAGAGGAAGTGTGAGTTGAGGAGAAACCTGCACTCTGAGCGCTTCAGCCAGAGCCAAACACTCGGAATGCACCTCTTTACCATCTACACACACACACACACACACACACACACACACACACACACACACACACACACACACACACACACACACACACACACAGACAGCAGGGAACAGACAGCAACAGCAAAGTATCACCAAATCAACCATTTCACTATGCACTGAGCTGATATTTATGTATAACTCAAATCCTAAATTTGTTTCAGTAGTAGCATGTTGCTAGCATAGAGTGCAAACACACAACCCTTTAAGTATTTAGCCTTTAAGTCAGCGTAAACCAACGGCATCAAGAAAAGTATTTAACGTTGATTTATTCACTTATAAATTATAAATTGCACTTTCTGGCTCTATGATTCCAATCATTTAAATCACCAACATGTTGTATAAAAGTTCTCTAAGGTTTGTAAACAAGCTCTGGATGTTCAAGTGTCAAAGTCAATGTTTTTCACTACCTTGTAGTCGTAGATCATCAATACACCATATTTCCTTACACTCATATCATTTTTTTATGTTGGTTTAAAAATGGAAATACATGGCAACCTGCTGTGGCCTGCAGCAGCTCTCCCAGATCGGCAGGAATGACCAAATGGGACACGTCAATCACCTCTCGGCTCACTCGAGCCTGCAGAACAAAATAACATACAAGAAGTAAATAATGAGTGAGTGAGCAAAACGAGTGGAAAATGAGTAATGTGTGACGGAACATCTTCAACCATCTTTTCAGAGGACGATGAGAAAAATGAATGAACCTCCAACCTTATCTTTCGCATTGCATTTAATTGAATGCCTTTCTTCTAAATTGACATTTACTTTGTTGCAGTTCTCTCCCTGACCAGAAGAGGGTACCACCACCTTCCTCTTTATACTCATCTAAACTCTCTATCTCAAGCCATGTTCACATTAAAACGCTTTCACTCATGCTTTCTGAAAGCAGTCACAGCGTGGACTGTGAAAACGTGACTCAGTTCAGCCAATCCATCGCCATTTGGAAGATCCGGGAAGTAAATAAACACCTGGCGGAAATGATGGGAATGTCTTTCAAACATTTCAGTGTGGATGAGAAGCTTTTGGAAAACGATTGAAAACAATAGTGTGGACGCAGAGCTTTTTTGGACAAAAACAGTGTTTCCAGATGTATCTGGATTATTGTAGACGTCGCCTCAATCCGAGTCACTTTCCCGATGTGAACAGTGTGTTAGATGTCATACGCGAAGTCTTGCCAACATTTTCAGTTCGTCCCACATTATGCTATTTTTGTGGATAACAATTCGAGGTGCCACAGTTTTTGAAGCTTCACTGCAATTGTATCACCTCATTTCTAGCCTCCTCACCTCTTCTGCCATCCTGGCCATAAGAAGATTATCCTGTGGGGAAAAAAAGGCAGACAGATTATGAAAATTCCATCAATGCATCAGTGAGGAAAAATAAATAAAAGCTAGGTTCTACCCTGATGTAGCGTTTGCGGTTAACGATGAGCTGAACCGGCGAGCGAAACATGATCAGGACCATACGCTTGTGCAGGAACCATCGCCTAAAAACGCCAGAGTAGAACGGGGAGAGAATGATCTCTGACTCTGAAGTGATAATATTGTACAGTTATAACACTTCATAATTCTATGGAACGATGTGCGTTATTAGAGCTCACCTCACGAGGTAGCCTCGGCACCGGGCCTGCAGTTTGGTCATGCGAGCGCGGAACTTGACGAAGCTTTTTCGCGCTAAATACATCCGTACGTATCTCTGAAGCGTCAGCGCTGCCAGGTGCCTCACACGATCCCGTTTACTTTCTAACAGCTGATACACCTCTTCCTTTAGGAACAGCTGAGGGAAAAAACACAAGTGTTTGATTATCAATTAGCAAAACACTCTAAAGCGCTAACTTTTGTAGGATGTTACAAACTAGTTAGCTAATTTTAATGAGGTAATTTCCAACACTCTCTATTTACATTATTGAAATAGATATTTAATAACGTCTAGACTGCAGTCTACAAACACACTAACCCTTAACCCTAAGACAAAAAAAAGGAAATTGAATTTGTGTTCCTTTGTTGTCAACTGTAATACGATGCGAAAGACCAGATTATTACCACTGTAGCGTGATGTGTACCTGAGAGGTCACTGGTACTGCATAGTGCTTTTACTGTGAACCTCGATTGTAGCTCTATAGCGCTAACTGTAGCAACACTGAAACGTTAAAATGGCCTGAAAATCAGATCTCGTTTACACTGTTTTGTGCTCACCTTGGACACGCCCACTTGGCAATTGCCCTTTTTGACCGGACACAACTTGGTTAGCATGATGATGCAGTTGTCTCCATCTGGAGGTGGGGTCGTCTTCAGCCCCAGCAGCGCTTTATACCTACAGAAAGATCATGAGGCAGGATTGTGTATGGAAAATGTCGTGTATACGACCGAGCTAGCTGAACCAGTTACCTGTTTAGGAATTTATGGAACGTCATCCGGACCGGATAGCCTTCTTTTCGAATCAGGATGGCGTCCATAATTCCGGAGTATCGGAGCTGGGTGGCTACCAGTTCTGGCTCAAATATTCCCGGTTCCTACCGACAACCAATAACACATAGAACGCTAATACACACGGGACCGCGGTTATACCAGGGCTAGCATGAGTGAACAGCGTCCTGTAATTACCTTGTTAGCATTTGGTTTTATGCAGCGCACGAATAACGGGTTACACCTGAGGGAAATGAGGAACGAGGAACGTCAACCTACATGAGCCTTTTTTTTATTAACGTGGATCAGACAAAGTTTTATGTGTGTGTGTGTGTGTGTGTGGGCAACCTCTCCATCTTGTCCAGAAGCTCCTGTAGAGAATGCTGAAACTTGGCAGCTACAGTTGAGGGCTGATATCGCCGTGTCACCGTGCTGTCTCTCAGTGGTCCCTTTTTCTGCTGATTTAGCATCTCGCTGTACTTTAGAAAAAGATTTGAAACCATCTACACACACACACACACACACACACACACACACACACACACACACACACGCACACACACACTTGAAAATGTTCCTTATGTATAATGAAGGAAATTCACACCTGAAAGAAAATGCTTTACTCAGAATCGTCACACAAACATCCAAACTATTGACGCAGGGAAGTTCCTGGTGTTCAGACTCGTGCTAACACTGATTTACGCTGCTCTGTACAGAAAACAGGCCCTGACGGAACACTGAAGACTTTTATTAATGACGAATGACAAAATCGGAATCTTATAGCTCTACTTATTTTCAGATCAGTTACACAAAAGAGTCTAAGTCTGTAGTGTCCTTTACTGTTTATGTCTCACACACACACACACACACACACACACACACACACACACACACACACACACACACACACACACACACACACACACTCTCACCCGGTTGTGACTCTGCATAAACAGCTCCAGCACCTCCTGTCGGACCTGATCGTAATTCTTATCCAGGAACTTCTGTACCTAATAAAAAAAACACCAGAACAAATATGAAGTGGAAGATCTTCTGCTGTAGAGCTCCAACCCTACTGAACCTTTTGGATGAATATGAACGCTGACTGCACCCCAGGCCTTCTCACCTCACCTACATCAATACCTGACTTTACTGACACCCTTGTGGTTGAATGATGTGAGGTCCGATTGATGATCCTGAGACGTTCCAGAGTTGTTTCTGAGATGTTACAGCAATGTTCCTGTGATGTTCCTGTGATGTGCATGTGATGTTCCAGTGTTGTTTCAGAGATGTTCCAGAGATGATACAGCATTGTTCCACAACCCTATCAAACACTGTTGGGATTTATTTTTCAGGCTGACTGCACCCCAGGCCTCCTCACCTCACCTATATCAGGTTCTGACTTTACTAACACCCTTATGGCTATATGAATCTCACACAAATCTCCACAAATTCTAGTGGAACATCTTCCTTGGAAGCTCATTATAATAGTAAATCGGGACTTGTCCAAAAAACACACAGCAATCTTATGCTCAGGTGTCCAAAATAGTGTTAATTTGATCTTCACCAGGATAAAGACCTGAGAGAAAGATCCAAGAAGAAATGAAATCCTGCTCCAGCAAAAGTTCTAATGGACAGAAAGCCGGGAAAAACACTGGAGAAGTTCCTTGTATTTGGGTCCTACACTTGCTTTAGCATCTATTTACATTATTGAAATTGATATTCATTAACATGTAGACCGCCGTCTATAAACGCAAACACACATTTGACCCTGAGACAAATGACGGAAATAGCGTTTTATTTTTTACTTTGTAGTGAACTGTAATATGATGTGAAAGACCAGAAGGTGGCGTGGTCTGTACCTGATAGGTCACTCGTCCTGCATAGTGCTTCACAGTGAACTCTGGCAGTGGCATTTTTGGCCTGGAGTAATGTGGATTTTCTCCATGATGATAGTGGCACTTCTGAAGGAATGTGTGGTCCGTGGCCTGGTCCACACCGACGCAGAGGAAAACAAACAAACAAACAAACAAACAAATGAATAAATCGTTTTCTGGCTAAATTTGACAATGAAGATTTAATCATTAATATATTAGATAAATAATTAATAATTAATTAATATTAATGAATCAAAAACAAAACGCGATAAACGGACGCCAAACCAAACATGCTATTTATGTATACAGTGTACTGTACTGTAACATTTTACTTCATTTTATAATTAATAATTATATTTTTATTAATGATAGAGGATTCTAACTGCTCAACAGTTCTGGGTGTCCTTTGTTGTTTTGTTTTTTTTTCGTTTCATGATGCACCAGATGCCACATACCATCAAAGATGTGGTTTTTTTTTACTGATCACTGATAACAAGTCAGATGGTCCCTCTCCTCTTTAGTCAGGAGGACATAAAGTCCATGGTGTTTAAAATGAAAATTCGATTCGTCTGACCACAGAACAGTTTTCCATTTTACCTCAGTACATTTTAAATAAGCTTTGGCCCAGAGAAGACGGCAGCGTTTCTGGATCATGTTCACGCATACCTCCTTCTTTGCATGATAGAGATTTAACTTGCATTCGAGGATGTCACGGCAAACTGTGTTCACAGACAATGATTTCTGGAGGTGTTAATGATCCCATGCAGTTATTTCCATTACAGAATCATGACTTTTAAATGCAGCACCACTTGAGGGCCTGAAGACCACAAACATCCAATATCGATTTTCGCCCCCTGTCCCTTGTCCACTCGCTGTGTTTCACTGCGTGCCATACATGTGATAAGAATTATTCTAAACCTTATCAATATTAATTCATACAAAATGCTACAATGCTAAGGCTGTTTATATCTTAATGTTGTGAATTGATTCAATAACATATTCATTGTGAGATGCAGGAATGTTAGTGTCGTGTTTAAAAGCGGTACCTGAGGAAAGCAGCTCTGGTCATCGAGAATGCGGAGTATCCCATGAGGCTTTGCGGCAATAAGGTCTATACATGCCTTGTTGTCGGTGAAGGAAATCTCCTTCCAGCTGATTTGCTCTCGCATGTACTCCTCCTGCAAATATACACTACTTATGTTCACAGGTCCTTTAAAATATGCAAAATACAATGCGTTCCCAAAATTCAGTATGCAGTAGTCTGGGTCACTGGGTCTGGGAACAGTGGCTCTGGGAACACTGGGTCTGGAAACACTGGCTTTGGGACCACTGGGTCTGGGAACACAGGGCTTGGGGAACATGATCTGGGTCACTGTGTTTGGGAACACTTGGTCTGGGAACACTAGGTCTGCAAACACTGGGTCTGTGAACACTAGGTTTGGGAACACTGATCCTGTAAAAACTGGGTTTGGGAACACTATTCCAGGTCAATGGGTCTGGAAACACGGGGTCTGGGAACACAGGGTCTGCAAACAGTAGGTTTGGGAACGCTGGACTTGGGAACACTGGTCTAGGTCACTGGGTCTGAGAACACTGGCTCTGGAAACACTGGGTCTGCGAACATTGGCTCTGAAAATTCTGGGTCTATGAACACTGGGTTTTGGAACACTAGGTTTGGGGACACTGGGTATGTGAACACTGGGACTGAGAACACTGGGTCTGGGAACATGTTTTTAAATTCACCTGTTCCTGCTTCAGAATTATTTTGGTGAAGAAGAACTGAAGCATCTCATTTGCATAATTGATGCAGAGCTGCTCGAAACTGTTCAATGCTAACTCCTGAAAACAAAAACACACCAAATAATCATTGGTATTAAATATTTGCTAGAGGATGGAGCAAGTTTGGGCAGTTGCATGTGATACTCCACCTCAAATCCATAGATATCCAGGATAGATATGGAGAGAGCCTCATTTTTTGGGTAAACACGCCCATTGATCCGCGTCGTTAGCCAATGAAAGAGCAGGGAATAAAGAATCTTGGCAACAGCATCTCTATAAAGAAGAAATACAACAAAAAAAACCCACAACACCAAAGATTTCATTCGTAAAAGAGTGTAAGAAAAACGATGATGAGGTTAATATGAGCACATATTAGAACGATGCTCGGTAAGATTAGATCTGATGTTATTTAAATGACTGCGATAAACACCCATTATAGAACACTAATCAATACCTTCTTATTAATCAGAATAGTGATCTCTGAAAGTGTGTGTTCTGTGTGAGTATTGTGTGTGATTTTGTGTCAACCTGGCATCCACGGCACTCTCTACAGTCAGGGGAGTGTAGATCTTCTCCTTCATTGCTTCCTGTAATAAAAACCAAGTAAACATGTAAATATAAATTACTAACGTAGATCAATGACTAGGAACGTGAATTACTAGCATACAAAAACTTCTATCAAATGTGAATTACTAGCGCACACAAATAACTAGCAAACATAAATCACTAGTGAACACAAAGAACTAGCAAACATAAATCACTAGTGAACACAAAGAACTAGCAAATGTAAATTACCAGCATAAACATATTACCAGCGTACACAAATAACTAGTGGATCTGTATTACTAGTGAGCACAACTTATTACTAGCATACAAAAACTTCTATCAAACGTGAATTACTAGCGCACACAAATTACTAGCGTACATAAATTACTAGCGTACACAGATCACTAACATACGTGGATTACTAGCATAAATATATTACAAACATGAATTACTAGCATCCATATTTACTAGCAAACATATTACTAGCAAACGTAAATTACTAACTTATATAAGTTACAAACAAACGTGAATTACTAGTGTAGATAAATTACTATTAAACGTAAATTAATAAAACTTTCATAAATTAATAGTGTACATAAATGACTGGAAAACGTAAATTACTAGCGTACACACATTTCTAGCATACATCAATTAAAAGTGAACTACAAGGGAATATAAACTTCTAACAAACTTGAACTAATAGGGTACATACATTACTAGCAATCTTGTGTGCTGTACTTGATAGTGAAGTATAATTAGAAATTAGAACAAGAGCTGCAAGAATCCACACACACACACACACACACACACACACACACACACACACACACACACACACACACACACACACAAGGCTGAAACTGATATGGTGTTAGGTGATAGTTGATTTTAGCCTGATAGCGGTCTAAACTTGAACCCGCTACTTGTGGATAGCAACGTTATTTATTAAAAGAGCAAGATGCTCAGCGTGACACACACACAAACATACACAGCGGGGGTAATACAGGGCTCAGAGGACATTCCGAAGCCTGAGGAGAAAGTTTAGCAGTGTAGAATTACCGCTAACCACTAAACACACCGTAATGTAAAAAATGTAAAGCACGGACACACGTCGCCTGAGATCGTAGCAAACCAAAGCACTAACGTCAAACTGAGCTAATCAGTTAAAAGCACGGATCGGGTTAGGCTTGATTAGGTCATGATTGGATGATCTCACTCCGACACGTGCGAGAAGATGTTTTTTTGGACACATTTTCTAGAAGATTTCAGGATAATTCCTCAAGCCCAGTTGTGTCCTGAAACCCAAATATGCTGTTCATGAAATTCCGCTTTGTATCGCTATACATACATGAGCTGCAAATTATGAGGAAAAAGAATACTAGCTGTTTAATAAGGACAAAATTAATGGCACCCCATAAAACCAGAGAAATGATCGCAAAAAAGTGTTATCTCTGGTAGACAAATCGCTGCAATGTTAGTGGAATCCACTATACTATACTATATACTATATACCAAACATTTGTGGACACCTGGCCATAAGATTGCTATGTGCTTGTTTCTGAACAACCCATTCCACATTTACATTCCCTATTTGCTGTTTTTCTTCTGGGAAGATGTTCCACTAGATTTTGTGGAGATGTTTGTGAGATTCATCTGGCCAGAAGGGTGTTAGTAATGTCAGGTAGTGATGGGGGGGACATCTTAGGAACATCTCTGGAACATTACTGGAGCATAACAGGAACATTGCAGGAACATTGTAGGAGCATCACAGAAAAGTTGTAGGAACAAGTCAAGAACGTTACAGGAATGTCAAAGGAACAATAAGGAGAACATCACTAGAACATTGTTGTAAGATCTCAGAAACATCTCTGGAATATCACAGGAACATTGCTGAAACATCACATGTTCATTCAACCACAAGGGTGTTAGTAAAGTGAGGTACTGATGTAGGTGAGGTGAGGAGGCCTCAGGTGCCTTCAGCATTCACATTCAGAAACTTCCAAACCATGTAAAGCACATCTTCATGGAGCTGGCTTTGTGCACAACTGTCATGCTGGAACAGTTTGGGTCAAATTTCATGTTACAGCATCCAGATGTCCTGTACAATTGTGTGTCTAGACTTTACGTATCCCAATACAGTGTGTGTATGTTTTTTTTAAATTTCATATCAAGTGAAAACAGTGCAAAACTAGAACTTTCACTGGTGCACTCGAGTGGAGACTGTTGAACTCCGCAGTCCTGAAGAAAGTCGGTGTTCGTTAGTGAGACGTTCCGCTCCGTCTCCTACGCCTCGGAGAAGTTTCTCATGAACATGTAATAAGGCTTTAACGAGGTCTGACTTCATCGCCAGACGTCATTGTGTGATGTAACACCGTTTCCTGACAGTCTTTGGAGAATGAGCCGTATTGAAGCGAGTGAGTGAACCCCCGGATCTGGTTGCAGGGTTTCCGTAACACACACCCTGCAGTAATTAAGCGTATCCTCTGGAGCCTGTCTGGCAACCAGCTCAGATCTCAAGATCTCAACATTTTACATCTTTCTCTTTCACTCATATTTCTCCATTCTCTCTGCACTAATAAATGGTGCTCTCATAATGATGATCATGATCTTACCATGACTTTGTAGGTGATGGCTTTCTGAAGTCCTTCTGGAGAGATCTGAAGCAGTTCGGCAACCATGCGGATCTCCTGAGCGCTCACAACGCCGGCCGTTTCTTGCACGTCAGTCTAAGGAAGAGAAACAAAAGATAAAAGCAGAGAAAAACTTGCGATATATATGAGTATATGTATATGAAGTATATGAGTGAGGAACCTCGAGTCTGTGGAAGAAGACATTGCCCAGGTGGAGGATCGAAGAAAGGATTCTGAACACACTGCTCTGGTCTTCAGGGCTGAAGTGGAGAATGTCCATGGCACTCTGTAGCCGCCTGAAGTCCTCGCCATCGTCCTTCCCCTCGATCACACAGTCACCACCCTGATGTACGTTTGTGATATTAGTTATCTTGGTAAAAGGTGATGTATTTAGTTTATTCACAACCTGACTGAGAAGCAACCAAAAATGATCTGAAAGGGGTTTATTCACTGGAGAACCACAAGCTTGAAATCTCCTTTAAATCAGGTTTCATGGGAAAACCAGCAACCAGTTTGGAGTTTTCCAAACGGCATGCGAGAGACTCAAAGCAAAATAGTTCTCTGTTTTGATGAAAACAAAATACATATATAAAAGGCAGAAGAACCCTGAGAAAATCCTCATGCACCTCACTGTACATGTGAATTACTTGGTTCAGGTAGTAGTAGGTATCGGCCTCTTGCAGGTAGAAGACTCGTTTCTGGTGAACAGGAAGTCCGGACAACATCTCATAAAAAATGTGGTAGTTCCTCTCGTTTTTTGCCTACACACACACACACACACACACACACACACACACACACACACACACACACACACACACACACAATGATCACACAAGTTTTTTCAAATATGTTTCAATAATAATGAGCATGATCTCACACCTGAAAAACAATTCTGGACTTCTCCAGGAGATACTGTGAAGTTATGGCACCGCTGATCACTCCTCTATAACATGGCAAGGGGAAGAGTAATATGTTTAGTAATATCTAAAGTAACACACAAATCCTGTACAAGTCATTGGGAAAATATTTGAAAGAAGTATCCATCAAAGCTGAAACTCACTCCTCTAGAAAGATCTCAACAAACTTCCCAAAGCGACTGGAGTTATCGTTCCGCACGGTTTTGGCGTTCCCAAAAGATTCCAGTAGAGGAGTTGCTTCCAGGATCTGTTGATGAAGAGTTCCAGTTAGCTCATCATTTATTTAGTAGTCAATATCATAAAACACAGATTTAAAGAAACTTACCTCAATCTGTGGGGAGCAGAAGCATGAAGGATAAAAACAAGCAGGACAACGTGTTAGTTTAGATTGTAACATTCTCTGTATGTGTCTATGTACCCCTGTTGAGTAGGGTAGAAGGTTGAATAGAGTAGAGTGGATCGGAGATGGGTAGAGTGGGGTAGAGTTTGGTAGAGTGGGGTAGTGTTTGATAGAGTAGGGTAGAGTGGGGTAGGAGTAGAGTAGAGTGGGGTAGAGTTTGGTAGGAGTAGGGTATAGTGGGGTAGAGTGGGGAAGTAATGGCGAAAGTAGGGTAGAGTGCGGTAGGAGTAGGTGAGAGTTGGGTAGAGTGGGGAAGAAGTAGGGTAGAGTGGGGTAGAGTGGAGTAGAAGTAGGGTAGGGTGGGGTAGGGTTGGAGTAGGAGTAGGGTAGAGTGGGGTAAGAGTAGGTAAGAGTGGGGTAGGAGTAGGGTAGAGTTGTGTAGAGTGGGGTAGGAGTAGGGTAGAGTGGGGTAGAGTGGGGTAGTAGTGGGGTAGAGTGGGGTAGGAGTAGGATAGAGTGGGGTAAAGTGGGGTAGGAGTAGGGTAGAGTGGGGTAGAAGTAGGGTAGAGTGGGGCAGAGTGGGGTAGGAGTAGGGTAGAGTGGGGTAGGAATAGGATAGAGTGGAGTAGGAGTAGGATAGAGTGGGGTAGGAGTAGGATAGAGTGGAGTAGGAGTAGGATAAAGTGGGGTGGGAGTAGGGTAGAGTGGGGTAGGAGTAGGATAGAGTGGAGTAGGAGTAGGATAGAGTGGAGTAGGAGTAGGATAGAGTGGAGTAGGATAGAGTGGGGTGGGAGCAGGGTAGAGTGGGGTAGGAGTAGGATAGAGTGGAGTAGGAGTAGGATAGAGTGGGGTGGGAGTAGGGTAGAGTGGGGTAGGAGTAGGGTAGGAGTAAGAGTAGGGTACCTGTTGTGTTACATTCCTCTCATGGTGTATGGCTGTGAGGTATCTCAGGACCAGTTTGGTGGCTTCAGTTTTTCCTGATCCACTCTCCCCACTGCAACACCAACACAATAACGCTACCTAGAGTTTTAAAGCAAGTGCAGAAATAAATCCTATACGAGGTGCCATCAAAACGTTTCGAGACTAATGTGCTAACTGGTGCTATTCTGACTATGTTCTTACCACAGCTGCGATTTCATTGTGGAATAAAACATCAAATTTGAAATTCTGCATGAAACTGGGCAAATCTGCCATCGAGACAGTTGACGTGACGTACGTCTGACATATGGCGATGCTGCAACGTGTTGTTCGAGGTGTTTTGAGTGACACACACACATTGAGAGCAGAAGAACATCACCGGAACATGACGAGAGATCAGGAAGATCTTCAATGAGTTTGACCTCTGAGAATGTCAAAACCATTCAGCTACTCCTGCATTACCAATCCACATGATCTCACTTTCGCACCCACCCTACTCGCCAGATTCGGCTCCTGTGGACTCGCCCTCTTCCTGACGATGAAGGTCCAGCGCAAAGGTCTCCATTTTCATGCCATTTTGGAGCTCCAGTATGAATTGCAGATGGTGCTTGGCATGCTTTAAAACGAAAATTTCCAGGACATGTTTCAGAAGTGGCAGGAACGCTGGGGGCGCTGTATTGCTGTGCAAGGGGTCTATTTTGAAGATAATAGTGTGTGAACATAGATAATTATAAGAACGTTCTTGTAAGCAGAGCAAGTCTCGAAACTTTTTGATTCCACCATGTAATGGTATTGATCCACAGAAAGTCCTAGCTGTTATTTCACATAAAACACACCACAAGATGCAGCTTCTCAAATGTTCCATGCTTATCAAAGACTTTCATTCATTATTAATGACTTGTTTATGTATTTATTCTGACCTTAAATGCCATTTGTTATTAATGTAGTAACTCTGAACACACACACACACACACACACACACACACACACACACACACACACACACACACACACACACACACACACACACAGCTAACCTGATGACAATGCACTGGTTCTGCTTGACATCCATCATGGTTGTGTAGGCAAGGTTTGAAATTGCAAAGAGGTGACTAGAACAAATAATAAAATTAAATAAAATGTTAACAAAAAACAAAAAACAAAAAAAAAGATCAAAAGGATCCAAAATCATAAATCATATTTGGATTTTTTTTTGGAATCCTGGACACTGCTTTTAACTTTGAACACTTTCCTTAAACATGGCCTTGAATACTGCCTTGATTATTGCCTCGAACACTGACCCAAACATTGCCTCAACATTGCCTCCAAAACTCCCTCAAACATTAACTCAAACACGGCCTCAAACACTGCCTCAAATATTTCCTCGAACACTGCTTTAAATATTTCCTTACACACTACCTCAAACACAGTCTTGAACTCGGCCTCAAATATTTCCTCAAACACTACCTCAAACATTGCCCCAAACATTGCCTTGAACACTGCCTCAAACATTTCCTCGAACCCTGTTCCGGTTCTGCTAAATGATTGGAAGCAGCCAAATGTAAGTAAGCTGGAATACACCAGTCACTCTATCGTTAAACACCACACTGACACACAGCTCGACAATCTCTGACTTATTCTCGCATTACATGATGTGTCCATCGCTCAGCTAGTAACAACAGGATAAAGAAATATGAGACGGTCACTGTCTCTGTCCTTCTTTTTCTTTTACCGTCTCTCTCTCTCTCTGCAGTATTGAAGACTCAACGTCATTGTCAGGAGATTAAAGAAAGACTTTATTACTTTAAAAACAAGCCTTGTAAAAAATCTTGTGATTCTGAGCCCATATTACTTAGGTGTTCAACTCCTGATTAGAAGATCAAGGTCAAATCCCAGCACCACCAAGCTTCCTCCAATAGTAGCTTTATTTATCACTTAGTATGGTTTTCAAGTTTACACCACAGCTGTTGGTTATAGCAGTTGCGGGAGCAAGTTCATTTAACTCAGCACCCGAGACTGAAGTAATTGACAACACAACCATTCACTGATCACAACTGTTCTCAGCAACCAAGACCAATCACTGATCACCATTATTTACCAAGACCAATCACTGATCAGCATTATTCACCAAGACCAATCACCGATCACCATTGTTCCACAAGACCAATCACTGATCTTCATTGTTCCACAAGACCAATAACTAATCACCATTATTCATCAAGACCAATCACTAATCACCATTATTCACCAAGACCAATCACTGATCACCATTGTTCCACAAGACCAATCACTAATCACCATTATTCACTGAGACCAATCACTAATCACCATTATTCACCAAGACCAATCACTGATCTCCATTGTTCCACAAGACCAATAACTAATCACCATTATTCACCAAGACCAATCACTGATCACCATTGTTCCACAAGACCAATCACTGATCACCATTATTCACCGGGACCAAACACTAATCACCATTATTCACCAAGACCAATCAATGATCACCATTATTCACCAAGACCAATCATTGATCACCATTATTCACCAAGACCAATCACTGATCTCCATTGTTCCACAAGACCAATCACTGATCACCATTATTCACCGGGACCAATCACTGATCACCATTATTCACCAAGACCAATCACTGATCACCATTATTCACCAAGACCAATCACTGATCACCATTGTTCCCATGACCAATCACTGATCAGCATTATTTTAACAACATTGATTGCAATCTTTCAGAAAGACCAATCACTGATCACCACTGTTCCTAATTAAAAATAATCATCAGTAATCATTGTTCTCAACAACCAATGACCTCATATATATATATATATATATATATATAATATGCTAATAATCATAAAAAATTCATTGCTATGCAAAATCCCATCCTCTAGTGACTATTTGTTAGCTGCTTTCTACTGAAATGAGTTTGGCAACACAGCAAATAAGAACTTCATCAGTATTGACTTTAAATACATCACCACTTTCAAACACTAAGTCTATAATCCTTTGTAATAAAACAGGAAAACTACAGTACAGTTTTTACACAGTTTTGTGTAATTGCATTTTCCACTCACGGTGGGTTTTCTCCCAAACCATGACCGTTATACTGCAGGACCATGTCTGTTCCATAGATGTTCAGTAACTTGTACGGATTCATGGATAGCAGAATAGAGCCGATGTAAGTCTGGGAAAAAAAAGAGAAGAAAAGAGTACACAAAATGCAAAGATTACTGAAAATGTAGACAAAAAAATTAACCACATGTCTGCTATTAGACCAGCAAAAACGATTGATGTTATTATCCATTTTGATGATGAGCAACAAGGGAGTATGAACTTAATTACTATTACATTTCTGTAAAACTGTGGTATGCTGTTATAGGAAAGTAATCAACAATAGCGTGCTGTTAATAGGTGTTTGTATGACCACCCTTTATATTGTATCATCAACCAAAACCACAGTTTTTCAAAAAATTCATGTCCTGAAGTATGTTTTCCCCCAAACGTTACAAGTTACTAAAACAGGAGACTCTTTCCATCAATGCTGAATAGCAAGCAACCGAGAAAGTGATGGTTTAGTGTTTAAGGGACATCTGATTGGAGTTCAAACCTCCCCTCCACCTAGCTGCCACTGCTGGGCCCTCGTGCAAGGCCCTTAACCCTCAGCTGCTCAGATGTATAAATAAGATAATTGTAGGTCCCTGTGACCAATCAGAATGCAAGAATTTAATGACTCACGTAGATGAGCTCCCTCTGAAAACGAGTGTTCAGGTTTATTAAAACCGCTGCTTCTGTTAATTCCCTACAAGGACGATAAATTCATCATCCATTTAATGTTATGCAATCAAATAAAAATATTTTCTGAAGAATGTTTGGAAGCATTGATATTTATTTCAATTTTTCTTACTCCAACTGTGTTATGTCCTCAAGTCCATCAGCTTCTCGTTTCTCCCTGTAACTCATGGTAGGGAGGCTTCTTATAGAATACATCTATGTACAAAACAGGAATTAGTCATGTAATTTTACTCAAATAACCGTGATCCTTATACTTCACTCCAGTCAAGCAAGCAACCATTGTGATTATTTTAATCATGCAAATAATGTCAGTAACATTCATTCTAACCCTAACTTTGAAAGTTCTCTGTAACAAATGAGGTCAGTGTGCACACATGCTGGCCAGAGTCGCATCACTGCAGAGATACCATCTGTCACTGAAGTAACCTGAGCATGGATATAATCAGTCTTGTAAATCTCATCTGACATCCCATGTATTGAAAAAGTCTGCAGCTAAACCCTGCTGGAGATAGTTCAGCTTGGCCAGGTCTTTTGTGCAAATTTGAATCCACACTGACTTCCAGCAGTGACCTTTCCTTCATTAACTGATGGGTAAAACTATACCAGGTTCGGGTGCATTTATTATCTATAAATCAATAAGCTAAATGTACGACAAATGCAGAACCTGTAGAGTCTGAAAAGTTTATTAAATGCTAAGAATGCGTGGGGAATCTGAGCAAATAAGTAACATGAATTACCTTATCATACCACTGGCCAATGGGTTCCCCCTCTCGATTTGGTACCCATTGCACCTCATTTTCCTTGGACCCAGCAGCAGTGGGTGGTGGAGAAAGGTGGTCAGCCATGTTTTCATCACGATACATAGACCATTTAGAAAGATTCTGTACAGTTCCGTGTGGTAAAACCCTCTCTGCAGCCCACACATCTTCTGCACTTTGTGCTTCTCTGGAATACATAGCCCAGTGTTCTTCAGGACCTTTTCTTTGCGGAGCCACAATTGCATATCTGCCATCGGGCCCAATGATCAATCCAGATGCTGTTACGGTAGATAGTGCTGATGGCAGCTGATAGGAAGCATTCTTCATACCAGTGTTTTTCAGAACATTCTTCAGTTGTGGTGACGATGAAACAACAAAGCCTTGCCTGAGAACGGATTCATTAGGCAAACGGTAAATAGCATTTCGGAGATTTTGGTTTAAAAGTGCTTGTGAGAGTTTTGGATCAGTTGTATGAGAATCTGCTAATAAAATAGAGTCCTCTGGTAGTCGATACGAAGCTTTGCGAAGGTTTTGATTTTTTAAGGCCTCTGCCATGTTTGGACTGTTTGGTTTTGCACTTAAAAAAATTGATTCATCTGGAAGCCTAAAAGAAGCCTTTTTGATATCTATATTTCTGAGGGCACTGGACAAATTTGGTGTGTGAACTGGATTAGCACTCAGTATATTACCATCAGGTAGCCGATAGGTAGCATGGCGCATGTTTTGATTCTGCAAAGCACTTGTCAAATTAGGGGAAGGTGTATTAAGCTGGGTGGTTATAATAGACCCATCTGGCAACCTATAACGAGCATTGCGCATCTGCGTGTTTTGAAGCGCATTTGACAAATTTAGAGAAGTAGATTTTGATTGGCCATAATCAGGAAGAATAATGGTGCCATCACCTAATCTATAGGATGCATTTCGGATAATTGGGTTCTGAAGTGCATTTGACAGAGCTGGAGATGTTGGTTCCACTTGTTGCTCTGTAAAAATAACTGTTCCATCCGGTAGTCTATAGGATGCATTTCGAATGCTATTATTTCGAAGTGCACGTGACAGATTTGGAGATACTGGATTCTGCTGGTAGTTTGTAAGAACCGAATTGTCTGGAAGTCTGTAAGAAGCATTTCTCATGTTTGGATTCTGCAATACACTGGATAGATTAGGAGAAGAGGTTTGTAGTTGCTGTTGTTGTATAGAGTCGGTCGTGATTAAAGTTCCATCTGGAAGTCTATAAGAGGCATATTTCAGGTTTGTATTACCTAAGGCATTTGAGATGTTTGGAGAAAAGGGTTGTTGTTGTTGTTGGGGCTCAACACTTATTATGGTTCCATCTGAAAGTCTGTATGAAGCTTTCCTAACCTGTTGATTTTGTAAAGCATTAGTGAGCATCGGAGAGGTTGATGGAGCCACCATTTGATTGCTATGCATCAGTGCACCACCTGGCAGATTGTAGGTTGCACCACGGACTTGAGGATTATGCAGTGCATCTGACAGAACAGGGCTCTGGGGGTAGCCCCTCATGGGAACAGAGGTGTACATTTTGCTTGGATGAGAAAAATGTGTTTGGTATGTAGCCTTTTGAATTTGTTGATTTTGTAGAGCCTTTGAGAGAACTGGAGATGTCCTTGGGCTAGGCACACATCTGGATCCTCTTCTTTGTAAATGTGTCCTGTATGTAGCATTTCGGAGATTGGGATTTTGAATTGCATTCGTGAGAAGGGTGCCAGGGCCTGGTTCTTGTATGTAATCATACTGTGATACGACTGGTGAGTAGGCAGAAGAATTCATCTGTAGGACTGATTTGTATGAGGCATTATGAAGATAAGGATTTTGAATAGCATTAGACATTGTTGGAGATGCAGGCTGACCTGGACCTTGTCCAAGCAATTCTGTTTCAGGAGCATAAGATACCATTGATGGCTGTAATGATGGTGAGCCTGGCAGATGTGCCACTTCAGCAGCATATGGAGAGCCTGGTCTCTGCAGCGGTGAGACGAAAGATGCACCACGAACCTGAGGATTTTGCAAAGCATTTGATAGAACAGGCGATACTAGTGTCTCCGGGGACTGCTGTAAAACAGTACGTGGCACTGGTGCAACTTGAGGTACAAAGGTATGGTTTGAAGTATTAAGCAAATTTGGATTTTGTAATGCATTCAATAATTGGGGTGAAGATGGTTGCTCAGGAAATTGCTCTACACCAGTGACTTCAGGGGCATAATGTTGCATAGGTTGCAGAAAGGGTGATTTATAAGAGGCATTATAAATGCTCTGATTTTGTAAAGCACTGGTAACCATAGGCGCTTGAGGCACATTAATCATTTCATCAAATTCCACAGGGGCTTGTTGGATTACAGTTGGGTATGAAGATGCTTCAGGAATCTGAACATTTTGAAAAGGACTTGACACAATGTGTATGGGAGGTCCATAAGGGGAAGGGGTACGCATTGGTAGTGGTGAGCCATGTTTGATAGAGGGGTGAGGAGAAGATGGCCTGGACAGATGCCTAATAGAAGGTTGGGGTGACTTAGGATTAAGATGTTTTAGAGAAGGCTGTGGTGAAGGGGGTCCTCGCCTCAGAGACTGTCTGGCCATAAGAGGACGACCAAGACCAACAGGTCTTTGCACATTCCGCATGGGACCTGCTCGTCCTGGAGGAATGACATGCCTCTGGTCTCTAATGGCCACCCCGGGATGTTGACTTGGAAGCTTTGGGGAATTTCTAATGTCCTGAGCTATTACCGATCTGTTGCTATGTATAGATCCTCGTGAAGGAGCCATGTTTTTAGTTGAAGCGCCCAAACGACCCATTTGACCTACAGAGGGTTTTACTGTTCCCATGGGAATGTTTGGACGCCCCATTCCACGCAGCTGAACACCAGGTGTTTCGAATGGGGGTGGGTTCTTAATAAGACGGGTTGACCTACGGGAGAAGCTGGGTGATGGTGACCTTTGTCCATCTGGCAGAGGAGTTTCTGCACTAATTGCAAAACTTCTCCGTGAAAGCGCAGGTGATGATCTGTGAGCTGCGAATGGGGAGCGAGGCTTGTTGGAGTCCACCTGCTGAACACCACCCACTGGACGCCTTCTCATTTGAGGAGAGGTTGGAGGACTCATTTGCCTAGGAGGAGATATCGAACGTTGAAGCTTTTTTCCACTAAATGGATGGTGAGCTATTGATGGGGAGGAAACTGGGCTGGGCCTTCTTATTGAGGCACGAGGAGAATGTGGTGGGCTTTGCCTGCGGAAGGAACTGTGAGCGGAAGCTGGAGGGCTCCTTTGAAATGAGGACATTTGATGAGGCATTCTGCGAGCCATAGTAATTGGAGAAGCCTTGCCCTCTAAGTATGAGGTCTGAGGCTGGAAATGACTGAAGGCTAATGGAGAAGCAGGTGGGCTGACTTTTCTCTGCCTTAATGAGGAAGATGGGCGTTGAAGATGTGGAGGTGACATCCCTCTTTGTGCAGATGGAGGCACATCTCTAACTCCAAATCTACGAATGGAAGCCTGTGGAGAGGGGCTCTGTCTTTGACGTATAGAAAGCTGAGGAGAGGTAGGGAAGCTTTGTTTCTGCATGTGAAAGTGTGGGGGGCCCACATCCATCAATGGCTCTGTGAATCCTTCTCTTGCTAACATCGGAGACAGAGGTCTCTGTACAGAGGGAGCCATCATTCCCATGGACCTCCTGCTTGGTGTAGGTGATGGGAGAAAACCACCACTTTGTGCAATGGGTGACATATGTGGGGACTGAATGTTAGGGTTCATAAACCCCTGAGGACTATTAGCATGTTTAATAAGCACTGCAGTTGGTGTGGGAATCTGAGGTATCCCTGGATGAAGCAGTTCTTGTGTATGTACTTGTGCAGGAAAAGCACCATCCATAAGGGCATCAGGCATGAATGGTATATTATTATAATGAATCTGTGACATCTCTTCAGGATCGTATTGTTGCGGCAATGGAGGAAGTTCAACTGCCATCCTTTCGATACCGAAAAGTTTTACTTGGGGCCTTGGAACTCTGAACATCTCACTTTGAAAATTCATTGGCTCTACAGCTACATCATTAAACTCATCACCCTCCAACACATCATGCATTGTATAAGTATATGGCTGGTACATGTTGTAGGAAGAATCGAGATATGGGGTTAACCCTGATTCTGTGTAATTAAACTGATGTTCCTGGAGATAAGGGTCTTCGTAAGCTCCATATGATGTCATGTATTGATCAGCCACTCCAACATCACCATATGGATTGTCATAGAATTCTAAGGGTTCATCATAGTAATCAAATTGACCCTGGTCATAAAACTCGCCTTCATCTCCATACGGTTCATAGTAATCCTCCATTAGGTACTGATTCTCATCGTAGTATTCCATACTGTCAGTGTAATATGGATCCATCAAATGCTGCTGGCCATAGTAATCCATCTCCTCTGGGTAGTAGTCTGTGTGATTTGTGTTATAGTAACCCATACCATCGTCATAATACTCTCCTCCATCCTGAAAGTTCATGTGAGGGTTGTAATATTCATCATCAATTCCATAATAGCCCTGTGAATGTTCTTCATAGTAGTCAGCTGGATCTTCATACCAGTTTGGGTTTCTCTGCATGGACTGTCTGTGAAATGCACCAGTTCTCGTTCTACCCTGGTTATTATAATCGTATTCATCAAAATCCTCTTCATATGCATAGTTGTGATGCCCATGAGGTCCTCGCATACTCGTTTGTCGACTTCCTTCAGGAAAGCGTTTGCCGCTTGATTGTCCCCAGCGACCACGGTTTCGGTCGAATGGCCTCCGTTTTAATTTTGTTGACAGAAACTTCTTAGTTAGCCAGTTTGTTGCTCCAGCTACTTTCCCCAAAATCAGACCGTGGTTTTTAAAATTGGACCCATCATCTGCATTCTTTTTTCCAAAAAGTCCTTTGAAAAATCCTGATTTCTTCTCAGCTGGTTTGTTGCCACCAATTCTAAGCAGCATGTAGGATGGCTTGCGTCCCAATTGCTCGTTTTGTTCCTTCTCTTTTTTCTTTTTCTTACTGGCTTTGAAGCGCATCAGAAGCCTTGGGGCGTTCTTTAAAACAGATTTCCTTCTCTTTTTCCTGACCATAAAACTCTTTTGCTTCCCGAGTCCAAGAAACAGTCTAGAAGTGCTTTTCAATCGCTTCTTTGAGCTCTTCCCAATTCCAGGGAAACCAAACAGTTTCTTTGAAGGTTCTGGTGCCATCTCAGGTGGAACCTCATCCTTCTTTTTTGCTTTTTTCTTCGTTCCTTCTGCCTCGGGTTTAGATTTGGATTTTTGGGCATCTTTCGATTTCTTTTTTTTTCTATCGTCTTCACTCTCATCAAATTCTTTATCCTCTTCGTCCTCTTCATCCTCCTCCTCATCTGACACAGCATGTTTAGATTTGGACTTTCCCTTCGCCGCTTTGCCTTTGGCGCCCCCCTTTCCAGGTTTGCGTGTGTCCTCATCAGAATCTCCATCCCTTTCTTCATCATCGCTTAACTCATCCTCGTCCTCAATCGGCTCATCGTCGGATCCCTCCTCTGACTCGCTGACCACTTTTGCCCCCTTTCCTTTGTCCTTTCCTTTCTTTCCGTCATCTTTTCCCTTGCCTTTGGGTTCTTCTTTTCCCTTTTTCTTGTCGTCCTTCCCTCCTTTCTTGTCGTCCTTTGCCCCCTTTTTGTCATCTTTCCCTTTTTTTTCTTCTTCTTTGCCTTTGCTTTTTTCTGGCTCTGCTTTGCCTCCTTTTTTTGCCGCTGACTTTGAGTCACCTTTTTTACCTGGCATTTTCTCCTTTTTCTATTTTGTAACAGCACAGAAAAAGAGATAGTAAGTAAGATTTAATCAATTAAATTTTAACACTATAATTACGGGTTTTTTTTCAATAAGGATATGTATTCATATACAAATGTATTCACAAATTCTTCCATATGAAAGGTTTTGAGTTGTACACACATTAACACAAGAACTGTGTGAAGAATCTCTTCACTTCACAATGATGAAATCAATCCAAAACAACTCCATAAATAAATAAAATTAAACATAGTTATGTTGTTTAACTCTTTTGTTACGTTCGCTTTGCCACTTTGTTATTTTTTGGGGGCGTGGCCAAAGAGAAACCAGCTTTACCATGCTTTAACACCCTTAAACATACTTAGTAAATTGCGTATGATTCCAATTAATCAACACATGAAAGATCTTTCCGTACCTGAGGATCTGCTCACACTCTTTAAGGTGGACTGATGAATGCTGTCTTCATGGTTCCTCTTTTCAGAACCAAAAAGCGAGCTCTTCCACTGAAGTGGGTTTTCATTAACCATCTAATCCCACACTCCTACACACCTTCTCTTCTTCTGTTGATTACTCGAGAGTCAGAGGCCCTGTCGAGAACTGAGAGCGCAAACAGGACATAACCAGGATCGGACGATCGGATCTGCTGGGTTCGAGTGTTCATGAGTGACTTATCGAGGGGTGAAGTAACCGTGTCAGAGGATCTGTGTCGGTGTTTGTGCTGTTGTGCGACTGTAGAAGGAGCATTAATTTGTCAGGTCTTCTTGCCTTGATGTAACTTTAGCTCAGGTCTCATTCCAGCATGAATAATGTAGGCACAGAGAGACAGAAAGAAAAAGAGAGTGAGAGGGGGACAGAGAAAGAGAAAGATAGACATTGATTCTCAGAGTCTCAGAACTATACAGCCCTCCATGTCAAACACCACAATATGACATCACACAGGATTATGGGGATTCTAAGTGTGAATCAAAACTCGAGGTTATGCTTTATTCTGTCTTTCAAGGATTCTTGGATGCTTTTCTTTGAATTTTCTTTCAAATCTTTTTAATATTAAATTAGTCTTCATTTGCTATTGCTCCACTCTTCTGGGAAGATGATGCTCCCACCACCATGTTTCACCCTGGCACGCAAATACACTTGGAAAAAATACACACAATATACAATATCAACAACATTATAAAAAATAACATCCTGTACATAACAATGTGCACACGCAAACAAAAATATACATACTGCCTTGTCAAAAGTTGGTGGACACCCAAACATAAGATCGCTTTGTGTTTTCTTTCCACTCATTTTACATCAAGGCCCAATTTGCTGTTATAATCAGCTCCACTCTTCTGAGAAAGATGTTCCACTAGATTTCTGTGGAGATTCGTGAAGATTCATTTAGCTACAAAGTAAAGTCAGGTACTAATGTATGTGAGGTGAGGAGTCCTGTGGTGTTCAGTAGGGCTGGAGATCTTCCACAGTTCCAACCCATGGAAAGTATATATTCATAGAGCTGGCTATAGGGGCACTGTCATTCTGGAACGGGTTTGGGTCTCCTAGTTCAAGAGAAGGTAAAATGACATTGTACCTCATCCAAAAATATCCTTACAATTTGGAGAAGAACCACATATGGGGGAAAGGTCAAGTCTTCCAATGCTTTTAGTCATATCATGTATCAGTGATGAATTAATGACGGGTGATTAGCCGGAATCGAACGTCTTCTACGTGGAATCCGAAGTAATTAAAAACATTGTTGTGAGAATGTGAGGATGTAACTATAGAAGTCCAGGCCTGGTGTAAACTCCTCTCTCAGAGCCACGTCTGGTGTGGAGCTGCACACAGACTCGCTCCAGTTTTACTGATTAAAAATGTAGGCATTCTTCTCCTGTTGGTCTGAAGAGTAAAGGTGAGCTTTGCTCAGTTGTTTATACAAAAGTATACAAAAATTCGGCTTGTCTCTTTTTTGTTACGAGATGCAGAGAGTACAAAAATGTCCCTCACTTATCCTGCCTCCCGCGACACTGGAGACTCCTTCAACAATCACGCAACAATCCACTCGAATGAAACGTCCCCCGTTTCAACTGAGCTTTAGACTCAAATGTGCTGTTGCTATGGAAACACATTTTTTCTTGAAAGTGGAGCTTCATCCGGGCCCAGTTATAGGAACTGAATGAATAGTTTCCTTTATCATTACTGTCTCCGTAAAGGTTGCGAATATCCGGTTGCCAGATTATCGTCCAACTCCTCCTCTGTTGCGTGTAAGCCAATCCTGTCATTACCATGCATGATGTACGGGGAGGAAGTGGTTGCCGTGTCAACAAGTAATCATGCAATATAACCTGACGGGACCTCTGATAAGGGAGACAATGGCTACATGGTCAGACTTTAATACTGGTATCGGAACACCTGACTTTTCCACCCGTTTTTGGTTCTTCTCCAAACTGTTAGCATAAAGTTGGACGTCTTTGGATGCATTAGCATAAAAATGTTCCTTTGCTTGAACTAGGAGACCCAAACCTGTCTCAGCATGACAGTGCTCCTGTGCACAAAGCCAGCTCCATGAAGATCTGCTTTACATGGGTTGGAAGATGTGAAAGATCTCCTGCTATAGAGCTCCAAACCCTATTAAACAATGAATATGAAGACTGACTGCACCCCAGACCTCCTCGCTTCCTCGCCTGCATCAGTACCTGTCCTAACTAACACCCTTGCTGCTGAATAATTGGATTATTTTCCAGTAAAAGAACACGCCTAATTTGTGTTTAATTCTGCACACATGACTTTACTGCATTGATAATGATCATAAAAATCGCTCTAGTTTCGTATGATTTGGTCAAAATTTGAACGATGCACGTGATGTAGAGAAGTTATTTTCTTTCCACCAAAAAGTATTGGCACTCGCTGACTAGCATGACTAGCAGCTTGTAAGCAGACCTAGAACGCCCTCTACAGTACAGAGAAAACTTTACAAGTTCTGGATGAGTTCAGGATAATTATTATTATTTTATTTTTTTTTACTTATTTAAATTTGATTGTTAAGATTCATGTATTATTTAAGACGTTATTGCACCAGTTTTTCAATTATTGTTAAAAAAAAAAGCATATTGTTACCACATCTACACCATGTGTATGTTTTATTTGATATATAATAGTTGTCAACACTTATTTTGCGCTCTATCCTTTAAAAAATAGAGAACATTATCATATAAAATGCAGTAAGATGGACTTTTATTATAACATTATCTGACGAATGAGACCGGAAGATCACTTCCATATTTGGGCCTCGTTTACAGTTTAAAAGCTCAAAACAACAAGGCAGTAAAGAGATTTTTTTTTCTATTGCCAAATGAATGTATAATAAATAATAATAATAAAAAACTAGTTTTAAATAATTTTTTAAATGATTTATTATAAATGCAATAGAAAAATATTTCTTACTATTATTGAATCATTCAATAAAAAGTCAAATCTAGTAACTTGTAAATGATTCAATAATAGTAGGAAATAATAATAATAATAATAATAATAATAATAATAATAATAATAATAATAATAATCAGTATTATTAACAGCAATAATTTAATTATAACGTTAAATATCATAATTGCAAATGTTATAATTACAATGTTATATAATAATGTTAATAATAATTATTATATTATAATTATAATTTTTATTTAATAACGATGACGTGACAGTTGCCGTAATTCTCCGCTCCCCACCTCAGGTCGCGCGCATTGTCGGTCGTGCACGCGCGCGGTGCACGGGCAGAGCGCGCAAACGTGAGGAGGAGGAGGAGGAGGATGGTGATGGTGATGATGAACGGGACGGGCTCGTACGGAGCGGGTCGAACCGGGACGGGATTCGACCCAATCACCTTCGCCAAAAGACCACAGACCATCCTGCGGTTCCTCGCCTGGGTAAAGAAAAACATTCATTTACTTCTTTATTCACCTTCACTTTCACCTTCCTGCGCGTCTGAGAGCGGCTCAGTACTGCACACCATCATCTTCATCATCTTCATCTTCATCTTCATCATCATCATCATCATCATCATCATAACAATAACAACAACAATAATAATAATAATAATAATAATAATAACAATAATACCAGTGTGAATAAGGGGCGCGCGATTGTACGTAGGATGCTGTTACGGTGGAGGTGACGTCACATGTTACCGTGGAAACGCAGAGGCTCCATTTTATCCACAATTAGGATGCAAAAGTATAATAAAATAAAATAAACTGAAGAAATATTTAGAATAAATAATTAATAATAGCATGTGGTAGTATTTCATATATAAATAAATAAATGCATCAATACATATTATACTTATATATAATACACTTATGACTACCAGGATGATCGATTATTATTATTATTATTATTATTATTATTATTATTATTATTATTATTATTATTATTATTAATCATCTCTGTAATGGGGTAATCATTTATTATCTAACAATATTTTTTACTACTAACAAAAAGATATATATTTTGAATAACAGGAATCAGAATCAGGTTTATTGTTGACACACACACACAAGGAATTTAGTTTCAGCTGTTAGTGACTCTGTAAGTAATGTTGTAATGTTGTGTATTGTGTTGGTTTGTGTATTTCTCAGTGCCATGTTGTGATTGTTGCTCATACCATCATAAATACAGCGTCACAGTGCTGATTCAGTTTCCACATAGACAGAAAAAAATAGAGGGATAGAGAGAGAGAGAGAGAGAGAGAGAGAGAGAGAGAGAGAGAGAGAGAGAGGAAAGAGAACTAGAGGGAGGGATAGAGAGATAGAGGGAGGAAGAGGGAGGGATAGAGAGATAGGGGGAGGGAGAAAGAGGGATAGAGAGATGTGGGAGGGAGAGAGAGGGATAGAGAGGGATGGAGAGATAGAGGGGGGAGAGAGAGGGATAGAGAGATAGAGGGGGGAGAGAGAGGGATTGAGAGATAGAGGGAGGGAGAGAGAGGGATAGAGAGGTAGAGGGAGGGATAGAGAGATAGAGGGAGGGAGAGAGAGGGATAGAGAGGTAGAGGGAGGGAGGGAGAGGGATAGAGAGATAGAGGGAGGGAGAGAGAGAGCTAGAGGGAGGAAGAGGGTGGGATAGAGAGCGAGAGGGAGGGAGAGAGAGGGATAGAGAGGTAGAGGGAGGGAGGGAGAGGGATAGAGAGATAGAGGGAGGGAGAGAGAGATAGAGAGAGAGAGAGGGAGGGAGAGAGAGGGATAGAGAGCGAGAGGGAGGGAGAGAGGGATAGAGAGAGAGAGAGGGAGGGAGAGAGAGGGATAGAGAGAGAGAGGGAGGGAGAGAGAGGGAGGGAGAGAGAGGGATAGAGAGAGAGAGGGAGGGAGAGAGAGGGAGGGAGAGAGAGGGAGTTATATATACAGTGACGAGTGCTTTTACTACTTTGTCTAATACGGTACACCACAATGGATTCAGATATATGTGTGTGTGTGTGTGTGTGTGTGTGTGTGTGTGTGTGTGTGTGTGTGTGTGTGTGTGTTTGTGTGTGTGTGTGTGTGTGTGTGTGTGTGTGTGTGTGTTTGTGATGTGCGATGTGCATGAGCATGCAAGAGGCCACATCTCACAATAGCTCGAGCACCCTTCAGAGGAAAATGCAGGATGATATAGCCTGAACAGTACACACACACACACACACACACACACACACACACACACACACACACACACACACACACACACACACACATTTTTTAAACTTTCTAACACTCAGGTGGGAATAAGGAGGTAATTCCTTATACATGTTTCAGAGAGAAAGAGAGCAGTGAAGCATGGTGGAGGTTTCCTGCATGTTTGGGGCACTAATGGACATCTAAATTTGGTCAGGATCAATAGTGTCCTCAATGCTGAGAACCACAGAAAGATCCATCATGCAGTACCATCAGAGAGACGTTTAATTGGCCCCAAATTTATTTTGCACCAGAACAATGACCTTGAACATCTAGCCAACATCATTAAGAACGATCTTCTGCATAAAGTCCATGGAGTCCTGGAAGTAATAAAGAGTCCTGATCTCAACATTACAGAGTCTCTCATGGATTGCATGAAGAGACAAAAGGACTTGAGCGAACCTACATATACAGAAGATCTGGGGTTAGTTCTAATAGACCGAACAAACGACCTCTCGAGCTCCTCACACCAGATTTGATTAGGATTTTTCTTCTTTACTTTCCATTTGATACAAATATTTATAAACACTTGTATTATTGAAAACGTTCTCTCCCTTTAAGGCATTTTTTTCATTGAAAGAAGAAGTTTGGAGGTGGGAGCTTAGTGCCTCAAGCATTAGACTGAGATCATGAGGTCATGAGATCAAATCCCACACACACTAACCTCCCACTCCTGGGCCCTTGAGCAAGTCCCCAAACCACTATACCTGCTGAATGAGATCAAAAGTTGAAATGCCATAAATGTACCAGGTGGTATCAAAATGTTTCAAGAATAGTTCTGTAACAAGCCAACAGATCACAGTCACAGGGAGCACCAAGCTTCATAAGTCAGTGTGACATCAGGAGCTGTGCAACTGGTGCTATTCTGACCACTCAGGTTACCATACCCGCCCTCACATCTGCACCCACCCTACCCGCTGGATTTGGCTCCTACAGACTTTGCCATCTTCCTGAAGATGAAGATCCAGCTCAAAGATTGCCATTTTGACACCATTGCGGAAATCCAGCGTGAATCACAGAAGGTGCTTGACACGCTTCAAAAATCACTTCCGGGACACGTTACAGCAGAAGCAGGAACGCTAGGGGGCGCTGTATTGCTGTGCAAGGGGACTGTTTTTACGGAAGGAGTCTCCAGCGTCAGTGACACTTTCCTGTCTTGCAGATCTTCTCCATGGTGGTGTTCGGCTCGATAGTAAACGAGGGCTACGTAAACAGGGGCAGCGAGCGGCTGCACTGCGTCTTCAATAAAAACGAAGACGCCTGCAACTATGGCATCATCGTGGGTGTGCTGGCGTTTTTGGCGTGCCTGGGCTTTCTGGCCCTTGACATCTACTTCCCTCAGATCAGCAGCGTGAAGGAGCGCAGGAGAGCTGTGCTGCTGGAGATGGCCTTCTCAGGTGAGCACACATACTTCTATACAACACACACGCACACACTGTATATACACACTATACACACTTGCTCAACCACTGCACCACTGATCCCTCTATCCTCTACCACAGTGTCCTTGATACCTTATCCATCTTCCACTGACCCCTTCATCATCCACCACTGCTCTACTGATCCCTCCATCATCTACCACTGCTCCATTAATCCCCCTCCATCATCCACCTCTGCTCCATTAATCCCCTCTATCGTCCACCACTGCGTCACTGATCCATTCATCAAATACCGCTGTACCATTTATTCCTCCCTCCTCCACCACAGTATCCCTTATCCCTCTATTCTCCACTACTGCACCACTGAACCCTTTATCCTCTACCACTGTGTCACTCACTCCTCCATCATCTACCACTGCACCACTGATCCCTCCATCCATTACTTCTGTTCCACTCATACCTCTATCCTCTACCACATTATCCTTGATCCATTATCTATATTTCACTGGATCCCTCCATTCTCTACCGCTGCTCCACTAATCCCTCCATCATTTACCACTGCTCCACTGATCCATCATCTACCACTGTACCATTGTTTCCTCCCTCCTCCACCACAGTATTCTTGATCTCTTCATCCTCCACCACTGAAACACTGAACTCTCCATCCTCTGCCACTGTGCCACTCACTCCTCTATCCTCTTACACTCCACTACTGATCCCTCCATCCTCTATCATTTGTTCTGCATAAAAGTGTCTCACACCTCTGCAGGACTTTGGTCGTTCCTGTGGTTTGTTGGATTTTGCTTTCTGGCGAATCAGTGGAGTCGAACCTCACCCAAAGTCCTGCCACTGGAGCAGGCTTCAGACGCGGCACGAGCCGCCATTGCCTTCTCCTTCTTCTCCATTCTCACCTGGGTAAGACCAGCAGAAAAGCAAACAAAAACACACACAGTACATGTACATGCAAATACATACTTAATACTACCTGCTATGTTGAAAATGTACGAAAACGTACGCTACACACGTGTTACTATTTCATTTCTGTCCAGACTCACACAGGTACAATATGTTCGATATGTTTTTTGTACAAAAGATAAGCAGTAATTTACGTAATTAATGCATTTGCTAACATTCATCTCAAAGTAGATAACATTCGTATAAAACATGGAAAGGTGTATAATTCACAAAGAGAAGAAAAGAAACTCAAAAGAAAAAAGGGCTCATTACACAGCTGCTAACAAAACAAGTGTTGACACTGGAGACATCCTTCCATAAAAATAAATAAATAAAATAGTATAGTAGTAAAAATGCTAAGGTATTAACGTGACTAATGTGCTGACTCTGGCTAGGCGGCGCTAACGGTGCTCGCAGTGCAGAAATTCCTGCTCGGGACAGACATGACGCTATTCACCTCCACCGACGTCCCTAAGCAGCCCTATCCGTCCAACGACGCCATCCACCAGACCACCATCGACAAGAGCCCCACGCTGATTGAGACGGTGGAGACACGCCCACCCGGGTACCAGATCCCGCCCGCTTTTTAACCTTTCGTCCTGTGAGAAGAGAGTGGCTTAGTCCCCTACTGTTCGGCTCCGGTACTGTTTTCAGCGCAGGCTAGACGATCTCTCCTTCACTTATTCCACGCTTACACATCATCAAAGAAACTATTACACAAACAAAACAAAACAAAAAACAACACAACATTCATTTATTTATTGGAAAAAACAAATAGCAATCTACAGTAGTAACTTATAACGGTAAATAGAAAGGAAGCTATGATGCTACATAGTGAGCAGCTATTTACATTCCTAATAATCAGTGAACAAGTTTCCATCAGGTCACTTGATAACTCAATAATGAACTGAACTGACAACGAGTAATTAGTAGTTTAGTACTTTTTAAGGGGATCTGACTTCTCTAGGGCACACGGTGTGGCCAAAAGTATTGGGACACCAGACTTCTCCACCCATATATGCTTCTTCCTCAAACTGTTACCACCAAGTGGTACATACACCATCGTATAAGACGTCTTTGGCTCCGGTAGCATGAAATCTTCCCTGCTATTAGAACTACAAGACCCAAACCTACTCCAGCACGTCACGAAGTGCACAAAGCCAGCTCTGTGAAGATCTGCTGTACATGGGGGGGATTAGAAGATCTCCTGCTATAGAGCTCCAACACTACTCAACAATGAATTTGGGATGCTGACTGGCTGAATTGGACTTGTGGCTGAATCTCACACGAATCTCCACAAAATCAAGTGAAACATCTTCCCAGAAAACTGGAGCTCTTTATGATGGGAACTTGATGTGGAATTGTCTTCTCAAAAAGATTCACATACCAAACTTATGCTCAGGTGTCCACAAACTTTTGGCAATACCATGTAATATTCGATTGAGGCGAATATTTTGTTGCAGTTATACATATGTAGCCTTATATACAGGTATGATCAGATTATCTCACACACACACACACACACACACACACACACACACACGTCGTAGCATGGGGAGGTCGACAAGTTAGCATTTAAAGCAGTGCTGAACCGATATGCACGAGTATTTTTACGTTTTTTCCCCCTTTTTAGTTCTAAGGGCTTCTTTAAAGTTGAAAGTATTAAAAATGACTCATTGTCTTGGATTGAAATAAATCTTTTGTAATAATAAATAAAACCGTTCATTATTTCAAGCAAAACAAAGCAGCATGAATACGAAGTTAGGGAAAAAAAAGCTGCTATTTTGGGAGTTTTTGTTAAAAAAAAAAGGTTTCTAAGAGGTGATAAATGTGTTACGTTTATTATTATTATTATTATTATTATTATTACTATTATTATAATTATTATAGTTATTATTATAATTATTATTATTATATGAATGCTATGAATTTGAAATGAAAGTTTTACTTCCTGTATTTATTTCTAACTGTATCTGTCCATCCAGTACACTTGTAAAGCAAATATGAAAGTATCTAAACCTTATCACTACATTATTACATCCAGAGAGAGAGAGAGAGAGAGAGAGAGAGTGTGTGCGTGTGTGTGTGTGTATGAGCTGGAGGGGCGGAGCTATAGCCATTACACACTACATGTGTGTAGAAAAAAGGTCCTAATGAGAGCATCTATGTGTGTGTGTGTGTGTGTGTGTGTGTGTGTCCCCTTGGTCTCATTGCATGATAAAATAAAGCGTAGAAATTCCCACTTCCTATAAAAATCCTGTTTTAGCATTTAGAGAGGAGAAGAAATGTGTTCAGTGAATCTCTGACTGAATTAAACACTCTTTCTGCAAGCACACGTGTGTCATCATGTCTACTTTATTTGACTCATTACACGTGATGTGAGTTGGCGTTACACCGCGCTGCTGGTGAATAAATCGCGCCCTCTAGTGTTCTAGAAATGTCACACAACGGTGATAGAAAATCCAGCAACTACTTGGATAATTAATGAATAAATATTCGCCATTATGCGTCTTTCACACATAATCTGTTGCTAGACAATGAAAATATTCGGTTATCTATAAACTTCTATGTAACAATCGAGTTTATTATCGTTTAATCGATTGTCAATAATCTGACTCCAAAAACAGCTGCTGTGACGTATATAATTTCACTATTACCAAATGACTAAACAATAAAAACATGATCAATTAGCGCTTCATTATGACAGGAAGTCCATAAAAGCCAATATCCGGTGTTTCACAGCATCGCTGCTTCATTAGTTCATTAGAGTTAAAACGCATCTCGACACCACCAGGGGGCACCAGAACACCAAGACTGGACTAAAGAGTGACCCAAAACAGTAATCTGAGGAAAAAATCGTTGCAAAGAAGAGAAACGATGGAAGAGTGTGAGAGTGTGAGAGTGATTTCACACACCGCTGGAACGTCAAGCACTCATGTTGTTTTGTACGAATATTCCTGTTGAGACGAATGCGATTGTGTGTCTGTGTGTAACAAAAAAAAACGATCATTTACAAAAGCAGGCGAAGGCCATGACTTCAAAAAGACTCGCTGTGTAATTAACACAAGTTGTATCAGGAAGTAATTTTAAGTAAGTATCTGTGTCTGAAAGTAGCTTTAGCACGTTCTAAACAACGCGAAATAGAATTAAAGTGGAAATCTCTGACTTTTGTAGGAACGAAGCATCGTCAGTATTAATACACAAAACAGTTCCGTGTATTCAGAGATGATTTATGTTCCTGCTTACATTTCAGCTTTAATTAAATCAGGAGTAAAGAACGGCTTTGCTGCTGCCGGACGCTACAATACAATACAACCATATAAACAGAAATCTGGAATGTTTCTATACATCCATCACACTGGATTATTATCCAATCAGCTTCTCGATACATTAGATTCTGAAAAAAATATTATGATTTCAGAATAATCTTCAGTGACCTTTTGGCTTTTGGTGAACACAATGTGTTTAAAGCTCTATGTAGATATGAAGATGTACAACATACACTGTCTATATGGAGGACACCAGACTTTTCCACTCAAATGTGGTTCATTCCCAAAATGTTCCCACAAAGTTACAGGCACGACTTGTATTGGATGTATTTAGAAGCAGGAGCATGAAATTTTCCCTTAAACTAGGAGACCCGAACCTGTTCCAGCATGGTGCACAAGCCAGCTCCATGAAGATCTGCTTTGCATGGGTTGGAAAATGTGGAAGATCTCCTGCTATAGAGCTCCAAAAACCTATTGCACATGAATGAATATGAATGCTGACTGCACCCACCTTCTCACCCCACCTCCATCAGTACCTGACTTTCACTAACACCCTTGTAGCTGAATGAATCTCCACAGAATTTAGTGGAACATCTTCCGAGAAGAGTGGAGAAGAATAAATGTAGACTAAATATGGGATGGGATGTTTAAGAAGAAGCCCATGTCAATCTCATTGTCAGGTGTCCGTCTAATGGACTGCAGTGTTGCATCAAATATTCAAATAAGAAAAAACATCTAAACTACGACTTGGTTTCTTTGCTAAATCAGACTAGCACGGTCCCCTGTTGCTAGCATAACTGTTAAGGCGGCTAGTCAGATCGGAGGCTAATATTAGTGTCCTTCTCAGAGCTCGCTGCTGCTGCATTCTGGCTCATCATTTTCTCTCTGACAGTCACTCTACGAAACACCTACCAGCTTTTAGTCTTCACCTGGTTTTATTCTCTAAAGTTTGAGTTTAACTTCCGAATGAATACTAGCTCTAGTGCACATACACTCTAGTGCCAACAATTAGTGGACACCTGACCATATGTGCTTCTTTTTCAACATCCAAGTCCACGCTGAGTTCCCATTTGCTTTTATGATAAATTCCACACTTCTGGCTACATGTTCCTCTACATCTTTGTGGAGATTTGAGCTAATTCAGCTACAACAATGTCGGGACCTGATGGAGGTGAAGAAGTAAGGCGGTCTGGGGTGCAGTCAGCATTCACATTATTTGTTCAATAGTATGAAGTTCTATAGCAGGAGATCCACATCTTCCAACTCATGGAAAGCAGATCTTTGTGTCATGCTGGAACAGGTTTGGGTCTCCTAGTTCAAGTGAAGGGAAGATTTAATGCTAAGGCATCCAAAGACGATTGTGTCCCCAATTTTGTTTTGTGGAGAAGTTTGGAGAAGAAGCACATATGGGTGGAAAAGTCAGGTGTCCAAATACTTTTGGTGACACAGTGTACTTCAGAACATTCAGGTGCAAAAAAACTGATAACCGGAACTAAAAGAAAACCAAATTTTCTCTAAATTCTAGAAATGTGAAGCTTGTTTTAAACAAACCTGTTTTATCAGTGTTCAGGAACGTGTTCAGGAACGTGTTCAGGAACGTGCAGAGATGTTTCATGCTCTTCAGTAAAATTTATTGACTTTACAAATACACTCAGCCGTTCGAATTCCTCGCGTCGTGGTTCCGATGCCCTGATTATAACGAGTCCTGAATTTCGTCTCACGGCACAGTCCAGACGTCCCTCCTTCAGTCCGGCCTGCAAGACTTTTTTATCATGTTCCCACAAAAACATGGACATCAAAACTCGAATATTTTCTTTAGACAATTTATCACAATTTTGTCGATAGAAAATGAAAAGAAAAGAAAAAAACCCACAGGAAAAACGGAGATGTGAGGATGGAACGTGACGCGTCGTGACCCGCTGCTCGCGTGTTCGTTTACAAGCCCTTAAAGATTCCACAGAGTTTCTTTTCCACCACGTCAGAGATCTAACAGATGGAAGAGTTCGCATGAAAACATCTGGATTAAAGAAGAAAACCACGAGATTTGGTCTAAAGCTGGAGAAGCTACTGATTCTCTGCTCTAACATACGCTATATAAAGGTTGTGGTTGCTCAGTGGTCGGACTACTTTTGGGCCCCTGAGCAAGGCCCCTAACCCTCACCTGCTGAGTGTTGTTCATGTAAATACAATGTCATGTAAATATGACCAAAGTATTGGGACACCTGACTTTCCCACCCATATATGCTTCTTCTCCAAACTTCTATGGAGTGAGAATAGTGCTGTGCGAGTGTAGTGTAGCTGTGCGAGTGTAGTGTAGCAGTGCGAGTGTAGTGCTGTGCGAGTGTAGTGTAGCCGTGCTAGTGTAGTGTAGCAGTGTGAGTGTAGTGCTGTGCGAGTGTAGTGTAGCCGTGCTAGTGTAGTGTAGCCGTGCGAGAATAGTGCTGTGCGAGTGTAGTGTAGCTGTGCGAGTGTAGTGTAGCCGTGCGAGTGTAGTGTAGCCGTGCGAGAATAGTGCTGTGCGAGTGTAGTGTAGCTGTGCGAGTGTAGTGTAGCAGTGCAAATGTAGTGTAGCCGTGCTAGTGTAGTGTAGCCGTGCGAGAATAGTGCTGTGCGAGTGTAGTGTAGCTGTGCGAGTGTAGTGTAGCCGTGCGAGTCTAGTGTAGCCATGCGAGAATAGCGCTGTGCGAGTGTAGTGTTGCAGCGTGAGAATAGTGCGGTGCGAGTGTAGTGTAGCGGTGCGAGTGTAGTGTTGCAGCGGTGCAAGTGTAATAAAGTGGTGCGAGTGTAGTGTTGCAGCGGTGCAAGTGTAATAAAGTGGTGTGAGTGTAGTGTTGCAGTGGGACTATAGCGCGAAGTGAGTATAGCGGTGTGAGTGTAGTGTTATGGTGCGAGTGTAGTGTTTCGGTGTGAGTTTAGCGTAGTGCGAGTATACCAGTGTGAATATATCAGTGTGAGTGTAGTATAGTGGTGCGAGAATAGCGCTGTGCGACTGTAGCGGTCTGAGTGTAGTGTAGCGATGTGCAAGTGCGAGGTTGTGAGGAGAGCTACAGGTGTGGCTTTGGGTTGCAAAGATTGATGAGGTATAACGAGGCTGCAGCCTGTACGCGCAAATCATGTGAACAAAACAAAATCACAACAGCAACAAAAACACACAATAAAAGTTAAACAGCAGATTAGAAAACACAATACAACATTTGGAAATCAACAACAAAAAAATTTTAACATTTATAAACAAACAAACAAAAAAACCTTAATACAAAAAGTGCAATAGTGACAAACAGAAAACACAATACAACAAATAAAAGATTTAACAAAACATAAAAGGGAACACAACCAAACCCCAAAAAAGAAATGCGACACAACTAAAAATAAAACAATTTAAATAAAGCATGCAAAAACCAAAACCAAAAATAACACAACAAATCTGAAAACACACAACACTGAAAAAAAGCAACCAAAAGAATTTGAAACAAAATAAAAAATGCAACAAATGACTATAAAACACACAAAAACACAGATTAGAACAGCAGATTACAAAATGCAACAATGAGCCAACAAATGCAACAAAAGATTTGGAAAACAACAAGATCCAAACCTCAACAATAAAAACAATAAAAACAACAACAAAAAAATAACAACAAAATTCAAAAGCTATAAACAAATAACAAAACAAGCTAAATGAACAACAGCAAGACTACAAACTCAGCAAATCAGAATGCGATACAAACACAAAAAAACGACAACAACAGGAAACACACACACACAAAACAAAAACAGAACGCAACGCAACTAAAAATAAAACACGCAACAACCAACAACCAAAACAACATAACAACAAATCTCAAAACTCTGAAATCACAAAAACTAAAAATGCAACAAAACCTGAAAACACAAAACATGAAGCAACAGCAAAGCAAAAACACTATCAGAAAAACAACAAAATTATTGAATAAAAAGGCAAACAAACACACAACTGCACATTTGCAGTCACAACAAAACTAAAAATAACATTACAGCACAATCAACACACAACATGTGGTTTTGTGTCTTTACTACACACCACATACTTGTTGATTTGTTGTGGTTACGAATGAACTGTTGTGCATTTGCTATATGTTGTTTTTTGTTGCCTTTATAATGTTTTTGTTGTGTATTTGTTTAAAATGGTTTGCGCATACGGGCCGCTTTCACGCCGAAATATTTACCGAATGTACACAACACAACACAACACAATGATAATAATAATAATAATAATAATAGAAGAGTGGTTTATATATCGTACTGCAGAACCTCTGGGGGGCTCAGGGGGAAAATCTAACCGATTTCAAAGAAACAGTTATTTCAAGAGGAAACCAACAATAAAAAAAATGCAAAACTTTTTTGTTGTTTAAAAATATCATCGGTGCCGCATTAAGTGAATCCATGAGTCCTCCGTCCCTCTGTCCTCCTCCTCTGGACATGCCTGAAGACTCCATGCAGTGTGTGTTTTCTGATGTATGAGACGGATCATCTGAGACTAATTAACATCACTGCTCGGACTTTCTGGACAAAACCGTATCTCGTACCTTCGTCTGAGGTCTGGTTTCCATAGCAACTGTCCACTAATACACCGCTCTCTATAAGGCTCCTGAGCCTGTTCATGATTATCGGGGCGTTTTCGAAATTCGTCACGACCTGATTGTAACCCCATGCTCACTGCCACGAGTGACAAAACGACTCTTTCGATCGCGATTTCTTTGTTTTATGCAAATTATATCAAGTGCGGAACCGAACGATGCTTCAGACCAACCCAGTGGTTCGTGGGGGTCCGGCGTTTTCTCGGTTCCCCGCTCAGATTTTGTAGCTGTTGCAATTTGATGCAATGAAATGAAAAAAAAAAAAAAAAAAAAAAACGTAGTGATTTAGTTCATTTACAACCTTATTAATTGTGTCTACGTAGAAAAATAAACGCTCGGAAGAAGGTAGCAGGAAGATCGCTAGTGCGTCTAGTGAGTGGACTTAGCTAGTACAAAAAAGCGTGCCTTGCTAACATAATTTGAGAACGAAGCTAGCGCGAAGCCGAGAACGTAACATCAGCGCAAGTCAAACAAACGGCTCGCACACCGATTAGCTAGCTAGCTTTGGAAGGTTTATTTACAGCTTTCTTGTCCGAACGAAAGGTCACGCCCACTCGTCTCAGGCTTGTGTGAACGTAGGGTACAGAGCTACTCTGAGCTTCATTTGATAGTTCATAACAAGGATCCAGCTGCACAAAGTTTTTATAATCTCAAATCTCTAATCAATATGATTAGGGGAAAAAAACAAACAGACAAACAAACAATTGCATAACTTATTATCACCCTACTGTTATTGTTTTTTTAAAGATTTTCTAGCTTAAAGGTGCACATTAGTGTCAAAAGTTTTGGTCTGAATCATCATTGCCTGAACAAACCATCCTAACAATAAGCCACGCATAAAAAACCCTCTGATTAGGCGTCGAGTGGGACACAGTGCGACGATTGGTCCTCGTCTGAAACGCATTTGTTCGTTTGCTCAGAACAGACGGACGAACGGATCGATAAATGTGGGAGGGGCTTAGCAACTAGCAGAGAATCAGGAAGATCCAAAGACCCCCTTAACGGGGGTGGAGCAAGTGTGGAGTCAAGCGACGGTGCCCCCCGTTTCAGGACCACGCCTCTGTGAGAAGCATCAGGGAAAAAGGGCGGGGCTGTGGAAGCCGGGACACAAGGCGGACTTGTTTTGTGCCCCCTGCGTGACAGAGACCCTTGCGTTTCTTGCGAGTCCTTCTGGTTCGACCACGCCCCGTGGGTGAAGTCCATGCTGTTGTATTTCCTCAGTTCACTTCCTGTACTGTTACTCCGCTGTGATTGGCTTTTCAAACATAAAGTGCCTGCGACGTGCGGTGATAAAGTGTGGCTGCGTCGGAGGAACCTGACTGAGTCTTTTCCCTCGCTGGACGAAAGGATTTGCCTGATTTCTTTGTCCGAGGTGTTTGACTTGTGCATGTTTGTGCACGTGTGTGTGTACGTGTCTGGTTGTGTGTGTGTGGATCTGCGTGATGGGATGCTGCGCTGGCTGTAGACACGTTTGCTCGTTTGGACGCTGGCTATCTGCGTGCGACACACAGTGGGCGTGGCCAGAGGCGAACAAGGGGCAGAGCCTCCGGTCAGAGAAATGCTGGGAACTTGGAGGGAATCGGAGCGGCGCAGGAATAAGCTGTCCATGGATCCAGGGCTGGCAGAGTCCACTGAGTCACTCTTTATCGCCCCCTACAGGACAACACAATGTAACATAAAAAACCATGACACGAATGGCTCGCATTCACACGTGTCCTGTACTGTCACAATACCTGTCTTTGGAGCATCCTGACAGGCTTCTGTGGAGTCACCTGATGTGGTGGGAGAAGTTCTGGATAAGAAGCGGAGCCAGCGGGAGACCGCGGAACCAGCAGCAGGGATTCCCATTCGCACGACTTGGGCTTCGCAGAAAGACCTGAGTCTGAAAACGAGAGAAAAGAGATGGACTGCTTTGATGTTGTTATTATACACTTATAATTATTCTCAGGGACAAATGGAGATGTAGGCGACCTGCAATGGTACTCTGGGCGATGGTCTGCTGTCTGGAGAAGAGCTGGTCCCCCGATTTGTGTCCAGCTTTGGGGTAAAACATGTAGCTGTCGTTAGGTAAAGACAGCATCCTGGATATGCACGGCTTCCCGACCGAGAGCAGGTTCTGGTCCTGAAGGTCGTTACCCTGGAAATGGAGCCCTTCTGAGTCAGACTGATGTTGGGCCTTTCGGGTCAAAACTACTCACATGGCGGAGGAGGACGATGAAGTGGACACTTTCCGCCCAAATCACACAGAGTAATGCTCTAGCCAAATGAGCGTTAAAAATAACTCGGTTTATTTTCAGACACACTTATATCATCGCTAACCGAGGCAAAGATGAGATGTACAGACCTCTCTCAATCTCACACACACACACACACACACACACACACACACACACACACACACACACACGTGCACACACACGCACACACACACACACACACACACACACACCCACACACACACACACGTGCACACGTGCACACACACACCTCGGAACAAAGGAAAACCTCAGGAAAGAGTTACAGGAAGGAGAAAGCACCTTTGAAAAGTATATATATATATTTCCTGCAGTACAGCAGGTCGCACTGTTAAAATTTCAGAACTGTTTCCATGATGACCGGACGAACACCGGTGGTGTTGAAAGAATGAATAATGGTGTCATAAAAAGACGTAAAAACTAATTATAGAAAACAAAGAACAAGAAAAAGAGAACTCTGTGAGGAAACCAGGTGGAAAAGGTTCTTACATGCTTCGGTGCAGGCGGCGCAGGAACTTCACTGGCGCTGGAGGTGGCATTTTGCCACCGTTTACCCTGTAGCTCCGCCTCCAACTCCGCCTCCATCTCAGCCTCTTCGCAGGCATCCTTGTTGCTGTCCTCTAAGTGCTTCATGAGCACCGCGACCACCACGTTCACCAGGACGAACTGCGCCACCAGGACGAAGGTCACGAAATACAGCGGCGAAACCAGCGGCAAGTAACTCAAGCAGCGATCCCCGCTCTTACACTCTCTTAGTGTGTCCTTTATCGCACACACACACACACACACACACACACACACACACACACACACGTATTAATCACATCTACAGTGACCCTAATACACCTTATGCTCTTTTACATAAATGGTTCTGTGTGTTCACTCAGTGTGCGTGAGTGAGTGTGAGTGTGTGTGTGTGTGTGTGTGTGTGTATACGTGCACACGCATGTGAGAGTGTTCACCTTCATGATTCCGTTCCAGTTGTCCCCAGTCGAGACTCGGAACAGGGTGAGAAACGCCATGCCGAAGTTCTCGAACGTAGCGTGACGGCTCAGACCTTCACACGGGTTCTCCTCCGAGCATTCTGTATCCGACATATACACACACACACACGTCACATACATCAAATACATACACCAAACAAACACACATCAAATACATGCATCAAACAAAAAACACACATCAAACATAAACACACACACACACACACACACACACACACACACACACACACACACACACACACACACACACACACACACACACAGACACACACACAATAAATACACCCACCAAAAAAACCCATACCAAACAACACATGTAACACAAACATATAATATACAGACACATCAAACACACTTTAAATACACACACATCAAATACAAATTAAATACTCACACACATTAAATATACACACATCAATCACATTAAATACACACACACACACACACACACACACCAAACATAATCACACATTATATACACAAAATACACACACACACATCAAATAAACTAATTTCAGATACACATCAAACACACAGAACTGATTCTCTTCATCTTGCACTCGTTACTGAAGGTCTTTAATTAGTGCTTGTTAGTGAGTAATGGATGATACACTACACTACACTGCTTTTTTTTTATACATTTCTTTTTCTTCTCTGCAGTAACACAGACATTTTTATGAATAAAGTAGATCTTATCTTTGATTTTATCTTATAAGCAGCAGTGTGTCATTTGTGCTGAATGGTTGTTTTTATGTACATTATAAATACAGTTATTTATTAATATACAATCTGCAAGTGTGTGTAGTGTGTGCAGTGTGTGTAGTGTGTGTAGTCTGTGTAGTGTGTGTAGTGTGTGTAGTGTGTGTAGTGTATATCTAATGTACTGTATATGGAATGGAGACTCGAGCTGATGTTCAGCTCATTTCACCCTCAGGGTAATAAAGTGAAATAAAGATGGCACCCAGGGCGACCCCCCGAACCGCTGCAGCCCTCATTCTGTCCCCGCGGCTTGTGTTATGTAGATTCTCCGTACGGCTGCGGTGCAATAAATCTTACATTTGTTAGAAAAAAGGTCAAATGTTGAAAAAAAAAGATTTAGACTTCAGGGTTTGATGACAACAATTTCCCATCGCAGAACTAAAAGATTAAACCGGAGCTTGTATGCAAAGCGTTATGGTATTCAGCAAAGGTTTTTCCTGATCAACGTAAAGAACTGACCGAGTTTTCCGAACAGCTCGACTCCCAGAGCCGCGTAGATGAAGAACAGCAGCATGAAAAGAAGCCCCAGATTTCCAACCTAGAAAAAAAAACAAAAACAGAAACGGACTAGAAATACCTGTGGGAAAACGCTATATGTGTGTGTATATATGTGCTATAGTAAGGAACGAAATGTTGTGAAAGGTTCTCTCTATTTTCACTCACACACACACACGCACACACACGCACACACACGCACAAAGTCCTGAGGGAATTGCACAGAATGCTCAACTTGTCAGGCTGCAAACAAACACAGTGTGGTATTTTATTTTTTGCTTTAATGGAACAAGGACACACTGATACTGCGAACAAATTCCTCCAGCGCAACTAAATTGTGTTGTGTAGGCACTAACCTGAGTTGTGCAGACATTAATGTGAGTTGTGTAGACACTAACCTAAGTTGGGTAGACAATAAAGTGAGTTGTGTAGACACTAAGCTGAGTTGTGTAGACATTAATGTAAGTTGTGTAGACACTTAGCTGAGTTGTGTAGACATTAATGTAAGTTGTGTAGACACTTAGCTGAGTTGTGTAGACACTAATTTAATTTGTGTAGACATTAAGGTGAGTTGTGTAGACTGTAATCTGTGTTGTGTAGATACTAACCTGGAGTTGTGTAGATACTAACCTGTGGTAAAGCCTGGACCACCGTGTCCAGCAGTGATCTCATCCCCGTGGCCATCTTCAGCAGCTTCAGCACTGCAAAACACATCCCATTCTACTGTCATTCTTCTGTTTCTTATTAGCCCATAATATGTGTGTGTGTGTGTGTGTGTGTGTGTGTGTGTGTGTGTGTGTGTGTGTTGAAGTACCTCTGGCGATGCGCAACACCCTCATTATGCGAATGATAGTTGGGTTAATAGGTAACGAGGCATTCAGGTCGATCTCCTCGAGCGTAATTCCCATAACAGACAACAGGACTATGGCCAAGTCCAGCTGGTTCCACCTGAGAGAGGAGAGAAAAGAAAAGAAAAGAAAAGAAAAGAAAAGAAAGAAAGAAAGAAAGAAAGAAAGAAAGAAAGAATTAATGTGTTGTGTAGACACAACCTGAGTTGTGTAGACTTTGAATACCAGGGGCAGGGGCACCTTGCAGTACACAAGTGCGGAACCCTACCCTAAATACCAGGAACTTTTCCTGAGAACTTGTGTGATGTGTGTTTATTTACTTAGATTGTTCGATGTGTATTTTATTGTATGAGGAAGTCTGGTATGGCAGAGAAGTATGTGAGGGTTGTGCAGGACATGTATGAAGACAGTGTGACAGCAGTGAAGTGTGCAGTAGGAACGACAGATTGCTTCAAGGTGAAGGTGAAACTGCTTCAAGGATCGGCTCTGAGCCCTTTCCTGTTTGCATTGGTGATGGACAGGTTGACAGACGAGGTCAGACAGGAGTCTCTGTGGACTATAATGATTTGTGGATGATATTGTGATTTGTGGTGAGAGTAGTGAGCAGGTGGAGAAGAGCCTGGAGAGGTGGAGGTACACGTTGGAGAGAAGGGGAATGAAAGTCAGTAGGAGTAAGACAGAGTACATGTGTGTGAATGAGAGGGAGGGCAGTGGAGGGGTGGAGGAGTTCAGGTACCTGGGATCAACAGTGTAAAGTAATAGAGACTGTGTTAGAGAAGTGAAGAAAAGAGTGGACATGTGCAGAGGAGGGACATGGGGGATATCAGTAGGAGAATGCTGAGGATGGAGCCACCAGAAAGGAGGAAAAGATAAAGACCAAGGAGGAGGCTTATGGATGTGGTGAGGGAAGACATGCAGCTAGTTGGTTTAAAAGAGGCAGATGTAGAGGACAGGGGGGGATGGAGATGGATGATCTGCTGTGGCGCCCCCTAATGGGAGAATCCAAAAGAAGAAGAAAAAGTTTGATGTGTGTTTGTTTTGTGTGTTTGGTAAATATATGTGTATTTGAGGTGTGTTTGTTTGGTGTGTGTGTGTGTTTGATGTGTGTTTGTTTGGAGTGTGTGTTTGTTTGGTGTGTGTGTGTGTGTATTCGATGTGTTTGTTTGGTGTGTTTGATGTGTGTAAAACCTTCACCTGTCTTTGAAGAACCGCCTGAATCCGAAGGCGACCAGCTTGAGCACGGACTCGATCACAAACACCAGCGTGAAGACATAGTTGCAGTATTTCAGGGATTCCTCCAGATACTGGACACACACACACAGACACACACACACACACACACACACACACACACCACTCATATTAGGCATCTGATTTTTCCTGACTCCTGATGGACTCGAGACGACCTCTGGATCCTGACATGACCTTGAGTTTCTCTTCTTCTTTCAGATATTTATTCCTTTTATTTCTTCCTGTTCTATGTGAAGATGTTTGAATTCAGGATGGTGGTTGGTCAGAAGCTGTTGGTTGATTCTCAGGAACAGCATCTCTGACGGTTTATGCTACACGCTCTTTTAGATATGTTATCGTTTCTATAGCAACGGCTCTCGATGTACAACTAAGTTTTCCAGAATTTCCGGAATCAGCGTTTCCACCTGCTAGAATGTGTGGACGTCTTTCACAAAAGGTACGTTTGTTAACATAAAAATACAAAACTTGTGACTGTAACAGCAGAACATAAAGTCCTGATATAATATGCACAAATTGTGTGTGTGTGTGTGTGTGTGTGTGTGTGTGTGTTTCCCACCTTGGGCTGGTTGTAGTGCTCCATGGACATGGTGAGGACGTTGATGCCGATGATGATGGTGATGAAAAGGTCCAGATAGTGGTTGGTGCAGAGGGTGTGGATGTAGAGGCGGGCGGGAGAGTAGTCTGCATAATACGGCCTCTGGAGGGCCTCTAAAAGGCAGACACACACACACACACACACACACACCACACACACACACACACACACACACACACACACACACACCTCATTAAACACCAGAGTCATTATATTACTTGAGTGCAAAAGAAGTCTTGCAAAGCTGCTCTGCTGGTATCCGGGAGCTGCAGTGCTGTGTGTGTGTGTATGTGTGTGTGTGTGTGTGTGTGTGTGTGTGTGTGTTTTAATGGTCTTTCCTTGCCTCTCCTGTTTGACTGTGGCAGGCTGCTGTGGGTTGCCCTCGATTTTACTGTCTCTAACTTATAAATATTCGTATTCACTCTAAAGCTTAGACATTTTAAGCACTAAAGTGTGTGTGTGTGTGTGTGTGTGTGTGTGTGTGTGTGTGTGTGTGTGTGTGTGTGTGTGTGTGTGTGTGTGTCTCTGTTTAAGTGTGTATAAAGAAAAAAACTGTGACCCAGATTTTTTGCCACGCTGTTAAAAAATGCTAGCATAGAAAATGGTGTGTGTGTGTGTGTGTGTGTGTGTGTGTGTGTGTGTGTGTGTGAGTGTGTGTGTGCTGGGAAACAGACGAGTCATGGGTGAGCTCAGGAAAATGAGGAGTTTAGTGTCTCCCTACATCTATCAGGAGTGTGACTGCTCAAGGTGTCTTTGAGAGAGAAAAATGCATGATGTGTGTGTGTGTGTGTGTGTGTGTGTGTGTGTGTGTGTGTGTGTGTGTGTGTGTGTGTGTGTGTGTGTGTGTGTGAGTGCGTGTGTGTAAAAAAGAGAGAGAAGAAAATGGCTTTGAGACACTAAAGCAGATTGAGCGCGAGTTCGTGCCAAGATCAGCGATGCGTTGCAGAACTGTACCTCTGCCAAAGTGTGAGTGAGTGCGTGAGTGCGTGTGTGTGTGTGTGTGTGTGTGTGTGTGTGTGCGCACGCTTAAAATACTGCATGATTATGCTAAAAGTGAGGATTTTGCACACTCATTATCCTGGTGTTGGTGCTTCATATTGCGCTTTTATGTTGCAGGAGTGTGATTGACTTTCATGAGGAATGAAAATGAAAGAAAAACTTGACCTCAGGATGAACTGAAGAAAAAACAGAAAACAAAGTGAAAGAAAGTGACAAAAATCAATCCTTTGAATAAATGATAAATGAACCTGTGAATGCAAACTTGAACACGTGTTCTCACTAAACAGATCACACACACACACACACACACACACAGACACACACACACACACACACACACACACACACACACACACACACACACACACTGTATTATTCTCTTGATGAAATCTTCAGTGGTTTGCTCCGGCACCTCGACCCGAACCTCTGCCTTTCTGAGCTCCTGAAATAAAACCTTTCCAATTTTTACAGTCTCAAAAAATGTTCAAATAATACGCTTGTATTTATAGCTGCGTTGTTGCTGCGTTGTTGCTGCGTTGCTGCTGCGTTGTTGCTGCGTTGTTGCTGCGCTGTTGCTGCGTTGTTGCTGCGTTGCTGCTGCGTTGCTGCTGTGAAGCCCACGCCGAACCACGAAGGCCAGAAAAGCTCCATGTTTGAACTCTTTAGCATTATTAAAAAAACAAAAACAAATTCGGTCAGAACACCGTATGTAGATGCCTTCCATCTTTGTATCGCACTCCGAAGGTGAGTCCGGAGAACTTTGCGATCTTTTTGGGAAAAATAGCGTGGCCCTGCATAGAGTCGAACACGAGGTGTGACCTTTTCACTTCAAATGGCAGAAACAAACAAAAATCTGATAAAAATGTACTTCTTATCGTGTTGATTTTACGGTCAACATCTCATCCACTGAGCGACCGTGTCTTGTTTTTGTCTTTTTGTTTATGTCTAAGCTTCCACTTTCGTCGCATTGTTCCTGGATTGTTTCTCAGTGACAAAAATCACTTGGATCTAATGTGAAAAAAAAAATAACTCTTCGTCTCACTCTGCAGTGTCTGACACAATAATATACACTTCTGAAAGAGAAATGAGTGCTAATGGCACGATTCGGTGTCACCCTGGAGAAGGTCCAGCTCCAATCTGGTTCTTCTCAAGGTTCCTTCCTCTTGTTTCGGCGAGTTGTTCCTTACCGCTGTTCAAAAGTGTGTGGACTTGTTTGGTAAGGTACAACTGGTATGTGTTTATTTTTTTGAACATCCTATCTAGAGATGTTCCAGCTCCAGTTGTGTGCCACTTCATGAAGATTTCAGACTTTGGTCTTTGGAGGATTAACTGCCTCTTAATCAATACTCAATATAACCTTCTACATGCTGTTTCTCCATCACTGAACATTTAAAGGCTTGTGCATGAAGCAGATAGTGTTGGATCTTTAATGATCTCAGATGTTGAGCTAATTTATGGGTTGCTCAGGAGCTCCTGGTTTCACAACTCCAACTGACTGTAGAAAACTGCAGGAAAGACGTTTCTCAGAATCCCACATTGCAGTGCTAATGACATTTCTCACGCTCCGGTGTTTGTAATGTTTTAATGGTTTATAGTCACACTCTTGGTGTCACCTGGATGAAGATGGGTTTGAGTCTCAAGGTTTCTTCCTCATACCATCTAAGAAAGTTTTTCTTTGCCACAGTTGCCCCAGGTGATCTCATCAGGGTAAATACACATCAATTTGAATATATGTGAATTTTCCTCTAAAATTCTTACATTCTGTGAAGCTGCTTCGAGACAATGTTCAGAGTTTAAAGCTCTATAACAATAAACTTCACTTGAAGTTCTCATTTGCTGTTATAATGAGCTTCAACTCTTCTGGGAAGATTCTGTATTCTGCTAGATTTTGTGGAGACTCTGTGAGCCATAAGTGTCTTAATAAAGTCAAGTACTGATGTAGGTGAGGTCAGGAGGCCAAGAGCTCCATTGTATGGAAAGAAATTGTGGATGTAATAATAATAATAATAATAATGATAATAATAATAATAATAATAATAATAATAATAATAATAATAATAAGCAAAATACAATCACAATTATTTGGTGTTTGTCCTCTAAAACCCTTTATGATGTAGGCCACACCCACTTCTGGTACAATATTAACAGAAGTGGTACAGGCAGATGGAGAAATAAACTGATTCATGATTTGACATTGTGTAACATCCCTAATATACAACCACTAAAACAAACAAACAAACAAACAAACAAACAAACATTAAAAAAAAAAAAAAATGAAATAAAGGTGCAGTAGGTTCAGCATGGACAGCGCCGCACTGGTATCCGGGAATTCAATTTACCCCAAATACTAATTATCTGTGTGTGTGTGTGTGTGTGTGTGTGTGTGTGTGTGTGTGTGTGTGTGTGTGTGTGTGTGTTTAAAACAATGCACTTTTTAATTTTTATAA
>JBCEWE010000428.1:70000-75757 GCA_039877035.1 Silurus lanzhouensis | reverse complement strand
AGAGAGAGAGAGAGGGAGTAGAGAGGGAGGAGGAGAGGAGAGAGAGAGAGAGGAGAGAGAAGAGAGAGGAGGGAGGAGCAAGGAGAGAGGAGGAGGAGAGGAGAGAAAGAGAGGAGGAAGCAGAGAAAAAAAAAGGAGAGAGGAGAGGAGAGAGGAGAGGAGAGAGGAGAGAAAGAGAGAGAGGAGAGAGAGGAAGCAGAGAGAGAGGAGAGAAGAGGAGGGGAGGAGGAGAGAGGAGGAGAGAGACGAGAGAGGAGAGAGAGAGAAGAGAGAGAAAGAGAGAGGAGAGAGAGAGAGAGAAAAGAAAGAGAGAGAGAGAGACGAGGAGAAGAGAGAGAGAGAAGAGAGGAGAGAGAGAGAGAGAAAGAGAGAGGAGAGAGAGGAGAGAGAGAGAGAGAGAGAGAGAGGAGGAGAGAGGGAGGAGTAGAGAAAGGAGAGAGAGGAGAGAGAGAGAGAAAGAAGAGAGAGGAGAGAGAAAGAGGAGAGAGAGAGGGAGGAGGGAGAGAGAGAGAGAGAGAGAGAGAGAGAGAGAGAGATTTATTTGGGTACGTGCTCCCTTCTAGAGTTTTATTTTTTTATATTTTTCCTGTGTGTGTGTGTGTGTGTGTGTGTGTGTGTGTGTGTGTGTGTGTGTGTGTGTGTGTGTGTGTGTGTGTGTGTATGTGTTGCATTTTGCATTTGTTGTCAGGTGTTTCGGTGAAAGAGATCGAGGCGCGCGAGAGAACAAAGAGAAAAACAGGACACATTGTTGATGACATTACACACGCACACACACACGCACGCACACACACACACACACACACACACACACACACACACACCTGTTGGTCCACAGCCACTGCATCTAATCCATCATACATGATGTTGACCCAGCCGTCTTTGGATGACAGAACGAACAATGACATCAAGGCCTGCGGGTAAAAAAAAAAAAAAAAAAAGAAAAGAAAAGAAAAACTGAAAGTAATGAACAAATAAATCCTTTTTTTGCTCTTTAATTATTCCTTTTGAATAAATGCATTTGAATGAATGATTATTCTTGTTTGCCCGCTGTAGAATTGGCCTTCACGGGTTCTGACTGGTCGAAAGGTGACGGCTTTCTGACAATAGCCGACTGATTAATCGTTTCTATAGCAACAAATGTTCGGTTGTCCAAACATGTTGTGTAAGGAGTCTCCATCGTCAGGATCTCCGCTGTGTTTAATAAAAATAACGTCCAATCGGCATGTTGCGAGAGGAATAACGGCATGCGATGGACTGATACCTGGCCCAGGTTGTCGAAGTTGTATTTCCTGCGCACCCAGCGGTAATTGGCCTGCAGACACTCGGACCTGTTGGTGATGTTTCTGGTGTCGAAGCCTTCACAGTGATAAAACTTTCCCTTGAAGAGCTGAGAAAAATCTACTTTCACTTTTCAGAAAAACATTTGAAATAATTGGATATTAATAAAGAAAAACTGTGTGTGTGTGTGTGTGTGTGTGTGTGTGTGTGTGTGTGTGTGTGTGTGTGTGTGTGTGTGTGTGTGTGTGTGTGTGTGTGTGTGTGTGTGTGTGTGTGTGTGTGTGTGTGTGTGTTAGAGCCTCAGGAATTTATCTAGTCAAGTGGGGCCCTTTCAGGAGAAGTGAGGACGTCTTGTGGGTGTGAGAAACATTTGAGTGAGTGAGGAACTCTTAGGGAAGTGAGGACCTTTTAAGGGATTCAGGAACATTTGTGGCTACTATTTGTGAGAACTTGACAATGAGGACAATTTAAGGGAATGAGGAGCTTTTGAAAAGGTGTGGCCATTTAAAGGGAATAAGGAACGTCTGGGCAAGAGAGGACATTTTGAGGGAGTGAGGAACTCTTGAGGAATTGAGGAGCTTGGGAGGAATTGAGAACTTTTAGGGGAATGAAAAACTTTAAGGGGGAAGTAAGAAGCTTTCGAAGGAAAATGAAGACCTTAGATTTTTTTCTGTTAGAAGCCAGATGAAATGTATCTATGTGTGTCTGTGTGTGTGTGTGTGTGTGTGTGTGTGTGTGTGTGTGTGTGTGTGTGTGTGTGTGTGTGTGTGTGTCTGTTTGCTTTACCTGGACTCCCAGAATTCCAAACACAATGAAGAAAGCACAGCAGATGAGCACAATATTTCCAATTGGCCGCAGTGAAGTTATTAGTGTTTCAACCACTAGCTTTAATCCAGGAGCCCTACTTATCACCCTGACACACACACACACACACACACACACACACACACACACACACACACACACACACACACACACACACACACACACAAAATCAATGTTGTCAATTACAGTAACAGTTTCAGCTCCACAGACAGTGAAGACTTTACATGACTAGAAATACTGAGAAGATCCGTCCTTGTTAGTGAGACTGAATAGTTCATTAATGCAGTTATGGCTAATTAGTAAATCTGATTGGTCAGAAGGTCTGGATTCACTGTAATCTTGACTTATTTCCTTATACAAGGAAGCTCCTCTTCTTCATTCAACAGCTACCAACCTGGGAGGATTGATCTGATATGTGCCATGCCTGTGAGATGTCATTTCAACCACATCTTCAATGGGGTTGGAGGAAAATCTGCTCGTTTCAGCATACCTGAACTCACAGGAGCCCACGATTGGCTAATATCACTGAGACTGACAGGGCAGAGAGAGTTTGCCCCTCCCACCCATTTGTTCTCTCATCATCAGAATCTCTCTGGTTTTTAAAAATACGCTCCACTGTTAAATTAAATCAGTGACATTTCTAACAGATCACTTTTTTTATTCACCTCATAAAACTCCAGATGTTCACACTCACCTGAGAGGTCTGAGCGTTCTGAGAAGGCGCAATACTCGCAAGATTCCCAAAATACGGTTTCCTCCAGATGAAGCCAGAGACACCAGGATATCCACGATGGACACAAACACCAGCAGCCCATCTAGAACGTTCCAGCTGCTTTGGAGATATGAGCCAGGGCCGACGTACATCCCCATGGCCACCACCTGCCACAGCAAGGGTTTGTGCGATCTATAGTTCCTTCACCACCATTATGGTCACCATTACGTTTTTTTTTTTTAAGCATATAAAAACTAGATTTTGAATTTACCTTGACAGTCATCTCAGATACGAAGATCACAGTGAAGATGTAGTTAGACACACTGAGAAAGACACGCTCCTGTAAGGAAAACATAAAGAAACAAATTCCGAAATCTAGAATCACTTTTCATAAAGACATCAGAGTTTTATTTTAGGGATCAGAAAAGAGATCTTCAGTCTGATTCTAACGTTAGCTAAAAGTCCATAAAAGTGAGGACCTTTTAGGGGAAGTGAGAAGCTTTTGAGAGAGAGAGGAACATTTGAGAGAGTGAGAAACTTTCAGGGAATTGAGGACCTTTTGAGGAAAGTGAGGATATATTGGGTTAATTAATGCCATTTTGGTCCAAGTGGAAGTGAGAATCTTTCAGCAAAAGGAGGAGGACCTTTTAAGGAAAAGTGAGGATATTGTGGGGAAAGTGAAGATATGTTAGGAAAAGTAAGGACATTTGTGTAAAAGTGAGGACTTTTTCATTGGGAAGTGGGGACCTTTTGGGGAAAGTATGTATATTTTAAGAAAAGTGAGGCCATTTTGGGATTAGTGAGGATATTTTGGACAAGGACATTTTAAGTGATGTGAGATCCTCTTAGGGAAAGTGATGATCTTTTTGGGGAAACCTTCAGTGATTGTGAGGACCATTTGATAAAATGTTTGCAGGAGTGAGGATATTTTTGTGTAATGTGATAACCTTTTGGGAAAAGTGAGGACCTTGTGAGACCTGGCGTCTAGAAATGTCCAACAATGCTGCGAGACTGTTGTGCTGGATGGCTATATGTTGACAGTAAACGGTTTCACACAGGGTTACCTCTCAAGGGCATTTGAAAGGTTTAACAGTTTAACAGAAGTAGGCTGCAGTTTAATTCACCATGCTGTGTGGCTGGATGTCGGGTCTCTCGAGTGCAATGGTGATGCAGTTGAGGAAGATGAAAACCAGCACAATGTGATCAAACATCTTATGGGTGATGACCCTCTGACAACGCAGGCGGAACCTGCACACAGAGAAGGAGAGATGGTTCATGGGCAAGTGTGCTACATGAGGAAAACTGGATAGTGCTCGAAGTGGCTAGAGCTGCTCTCCATGCTGTCCTGTGCATAAAATCCTGTTTTTCAATGGCTTCTCAACCTTAAACTCAAGGTTTAAGGTTCTCTCCATTAGTCTGGTTTATAATTGGTCTTAAGTAGAGATTAGTGTGATGTGATTTGGCAAAAAAGCATAGATAATAAGGCTGAATAAAATAATCCTGACTGAGTTTTCTTTTTGTCTGCTCTTGTACACTTCTTTATACTCACTTATTTTGAGGTGAGAACAGATAGAGTGACCAGTCCTCGTGATCTCTGCACCACTGAGGCTTGTACGGCTCCAGGATCCTCTTCAGAATAACACACCAGCTCTACAAAACACCAGCAAAGGATTGCAGAAAAAGAAACATTCGCGCATTAACCCTCGGAGGTCTACGCCTTCTTTCGCACTTCACTACCTTTGACACTCAATAAAAGTTGTTGGACATGTTTCAAATATGTATGCAGTGATTTAGTCTGAAGCGATGAATAAATAAGTTAGACATCGATCAAAAACAGGAAAGTAAGAAATCCGGATATTTATAAAGCAACAAAACTTTTATTTAAAAGAGAATAAAAACAACTGTGGATTTGCAGTTCTCCTCGAGCTGATGCGAAGGAAGTTTTAAAGCTTCAGCTCTGAATGATTGAAGGATGTAATGTGTAGGACGTAAGACATCGCAAGGTTAAAATACAGCACGGCGCGATACAACTGCAGCAAAGATAATTATAAAGAGAGACAGATGGAGAGAGATGAGAGTTACGGCTTTACACTCGCTCTGTTTTATACAATCTGTTATCATGCAGCACACATTAGCAATATAATGCCGGCTGAAAATCGGGTCGTGCAGAGGTGTGTGTGTGAAAACTTTCCAGCTTTTTTAACCACACACAACAATACAGACAAATAATACAATGGACAAAGCAACGATTATGGGCGTGGCCTGTCCATGAGGATCGGCAGCTAAAGTAGTGAGCGGCGAAAAGAACGAAATAAATAATAATTTAAAAAATGCATAAATGTGTAACAAACAAACAAAAACAAACAAATCAATTGCAGACAAAATGCTAAATTATATATAAAAAAATCTATCTATCTATCTATCTATCTATCTATCTATCTATCTATCTATCTATCTATCTATCTATCTATCTATCTATCTATCTATCTATCTATCTATCTATCTATCTATCTATCTATCTATCTAAATGTATTGGCAATCCAGTTAAATGAGCTTCTGATCTATTAAAAAAGGAGTGTGTATGTATTTTGTATTAAGCAAAAAACTCTCCATCTTTGGAAATGTTCCTACAGGAACCTGTGAATCCTACACAACTCCATCTTCACCTCCTCATCACCTCCCATCCTCTAAAACCTAAATGATGAAGAAAGTGACCAACACCTCTTCCGCCTCCTCTTCCTGCTCATTGGGGGCGTGTGACATGTCACGTGGCGTTGCGTTCAGAGACGAAGGGAACGATCCGTCCAATCTCCCGTTGCATTCACCGTAGAGGTGTGGCACTGGTGGGACCTGCAGGAACTCCGGAAAATCGAACGACTCGAGATGCGAAACTCTGCTTAAGCTGCCCGTCCTGCTGGACTTTTCCTCCTCTGATTGGTCAT
>JBCEWE010000428.1:42500-57500 GCA_039877035.1 Silurus lanzhouensis | reverse complement strand
AAATCGAGGCGAGACTGAAGCAGAGCACAAGTAGGAAAAAAAAAAAGAAAATCCCGAGGAGGTTGTGGAGATCTTTCTAAACAAGTCTGTAGCGTGGAAGCCGAGCGTGATGTAGCTGACGATCTCCAGCACTGTGCAGACAGGAAGAGCGAATAACCGAGTGACAGGAAGTGTACACAAGTCCACATCAAAGGAGAAGTGTGTATATGTAGGTGCAGAACACAACCGTTGCCAACCACGAACGATGCGTCTCTACAGAAACCATGAAACCCCCTCACACACACACCTGACAAACGGCCACACACTCGCAGTGTATAAACCCATACACACTCACGCCACTAACTCAAATTGTGTGTATAAATACTGCTGATTTGTTTACTTCATGACTCTTCTGGCTGGAGCTTCACCACGCGATGCTGAGAAGGTTTCAGATCGTTTTCGAGTCTCACGCACGATCGTATTTGTTCTCGTTAAGGGTCTGGCCTTTATCACACTGCTTTCAAAGTTCAAAAAGGTGCTGCACATTATGAAGGTGAATTTGTTCGGTTTTGGTTCGTACGCGACACGAGGGAATTGGTGGAGAGCTCTGCTCTTCTGGGAAGATGTTCTACGAGAAACTTTTAGACGTTTAGACACAAGCAGGAGATCTTCGCTTCCAACCCATTTAAGCAGACCATACATCAAGCTGGAAGAGGTTTGGTTCTCCTTGTTCAAGCGAAGGGAAAGAGTTCATGCTGCTGCATTCAAAGAAGTCCTACACAATTGTGTGACTCCAAGTTTTTGCCTACTGCATGCAAAAGAACCACATATGGGTGAAAAAGTCTGGTGTCCAAATACCTTTGACCTACTGTATATAGTTTATCATTCTGCATGCATGATATTGTCTAGGGAGTTAGTATAATGTGCGTGTGTGTGTGTGTGTGTGTGTGTGTGTGAGACCTGTTCATGGTACTCCACCCCCATGCTGAGCGTATTGATGAGGATTGCAATCATGATGCCTCTGTTGAAGTACTTGCTGTCGACGATCTTCCTCAGCACGCCTCTCACACACTGCACACACACGCCCAGGAAGTTCTCCCTCTTCGGCTTCTCGCCCACGTTCCTGTCGAATTCCCAGCTTCTGTTTTTTTTCACCTCCGTCTCACTCTCTCTGTCCGAGTTGGAGTTACAGGCGGAGTCGGAGCTGAGCGTGTCGGCTTCTCGAGCAGGAACCGGGCATGTGGGAAAGTCGCACGGTGCCGGCCTGCTGCCAGCTTCTGTACACACACTGGTACACACACCTGGGTACACACCTGGACACACACACACACACACACACACACACACAGACACACACACACACACACACACACACCATACAACATCACAAAGTCGTCAACTTATTTTAGATTTATTTTATCTTTATGTACCACATGACAGAGTAGATTCAGTATATACAGTACCTGTACTACATGACAGTGTAGATTTGGTATAGAAATGTAACACATGACGCTGTAGATTTGGTATATAAATGTAACACATGACGGTGTAGATTTGGTATATAAATGTACCACATGACGGTGTAGATTTGGTATATTCCTGTACCACATGACGGTGTAGATTTGGTATATAAATGTACCACATGACAGAGTAGATTTGGTATATAAATGTAGCACATGACGGTGTAGATTTGGTATATAAATGTACCACATGACGGTGTAGATTTGGTATATAAATGTACCACATGACGGTGTAGATTTGGTATATAAATGTACCACATGACGGTGTAGATTTGGTATATAAATGTACCACATGACAGTGTAGATTTGGTATATTCCTGTACCACATGACGGTGTAGATTTGGTATATAAATGTACCACATGACAGAGTAGATTTGGTATATAAATGTAGCACATGACGGTGTAGATTTGGTATATAAATGTACCACATGACGGTGTAGATTTGGTATATAAATGTACCACATGACGGTGTAGATTTGGTATATAAATGTACCACATGACGGTGTAGATTTGGTATATAAATGTAACACATGACGGTGTAGATTTGGTATATAAATGTAACACATGACGGTGTAGATTTGGTATATTCCTGTACCACATGACGGTGTAGATTTGGTATATAAATGTAGCACATGACGGTGTAGATTTGGTATATAAATGTACCACATGACGGTGTAGATTTGGTATATTCCTGTACCACATGACGGTGTAGATTTGGTATATAAATGTACCACATGACAGAGTAGATTTGGTATATAAATGTAGCACATGACGGTGTAGATTTGGTATATAAATGTACCACATGACGGTGTAGATTTGGTATATAAATGTACCACATGACAGAGTAGATTTGGTATATAAATGTACCACATGACGGTGTAGATTTGGTATATAAATGTACCACATGATGGTGTAGATTTGGTATATTCCTGTACCACATGACGGTGTAGATTTGGTATATAAATGTACCACATGACAGAGTAGATTTGGTATATAAATGTAGCACATGACGGTGTAGATTTGGTATATAAATGTACCACATGACGGTGTAGATTTGGTATATAAATGTACCACATGACGGTGTAGATTTGGTATATAAATGTACCACATGACGGTGTAGATTTGGTATATAAATGTACCACATGACGGTGTAGATTTGGTATATAAATGTACCACATGACGGTGTAGATTTGGTATATAAATGTAGCACATGACGGTGTAGATTTGGTATATAAATGTACAACATGACGGTGTAGATTTGGTATATTCCTGTACCACATGACGGTGTAGATTTGGTATATAAATGTACCACATGACAGAGTAGATTTGGTATATAAATGTAGCACATGACGGTGTAGATTTGGTATATAAATGTACCACATGACGTGTAGATTTGGTATATAAATGTACCACATGACGTGTAGATTTGGTATATTCCTGTACCACGTGACGTGTAGATTTGGTATATTCCTTTACCACATGACGGTGTAGATTTGGTATAGGGTTGTATAGAGTATTTGTGGAAGTCAGTGTAACAGGAATGATTGGCACTTCAGTGTTATTATGAGGGTTGATGGGGGTAAACCAGGGCTGTGAAAGGATTAGTGTGGGGCTTCCATGTATTTAGGAAGCTCTGATCGTCATTTTTCTTTAGGATTTAATTTGGAATTATTAGAGCAGAAGAAAGTCTTCAGTACTTTTTAAAACCCAGAAGATACACACACTTTATATACACTCAATGTTTAATTAGCTCCGAGATCCAGCTGTTCTCTATTTCCATTATTCATACTTCTGACTAATGGGTTTTTATCTGTCTGTCTGTCTGTCTGTCTGTCTGTCTGTCTGTCTGTCTGTCTGTCTGTCTGTCTGTCTGTCTGTCTGTCAGTCAGTCATCCACCTATTCATTGTATATATCACTGGCGTAAATTATATGGAATTATGCAGTAAAGTGTGTGTGTGTGTGTGTGTGTGTGTGTGTGTGTGTGTGTGTGTGTGTGTTTTTACCATGCTGGTCTTTGTTTTGGTTTGTGTTCTTGTTCTTGAGGGCAGTAGTGCAGCTGGGGTGAACCCGTGAATGGGTGAAAAAGGCCAGGGGCAGGATGGTGGGGTAGTTCACGCCGATGCCCCTGAGGCTGTGAACGGTCAGGGGGAAGGAGGAAGCGTATCTGGGGAGACATTTCTCTCCGCTCAGAAGCACCGCCTTCATTTCCGGGAAGTCCGTGCCGTTTCCCAGGTGATGAAGATGATGAGGAGGAGGCGGATGAGGATGATGATGATGGAAGAGTTGTCGGGTCAGCTCGATCTTCTCCTTCTTGCTCCAGTGTCCGTTGGCTCCACCCACACCGCCGGTCTCACTTAGGCTGGTGCTCTTGCGCCGCACCTCGTTAGACAAGCGAACGACATGGCGATAAAACTTGCGTAACAAATGCCCGAGGTAGTTGAGGAGTTCTTCGTAGCATGACCCGGGCTCGCTCAGGCTCCCCAGCGTCGACTCGTTGCTACGGAAATGGGCTCGCTGCTCCCGCATTAACTGGTTTTCCCGCTGCTTAGTTTCCGAAAACTGCGTCGCGATGACCACCAGGCACAGGTTGATCATGAAGAAAGAGCCCACCTGTACATACGTTAGAAGAAACGATCAACATAACTAGAGAAAATAAGGGTGGAGTACAGATGTTCAAAAAATGCATCCCAAACTTATGCTCAGGTGTCCACAAACTTTTGGCCTACCATGTATTTTGACAGAATAAAAAAAAATAATCTCATACAAGCAGGAAGAGTAACGAAGCATCTTGAGTACTTACGATGATGAGGAAGATGAAGTAGATGAAGTTGTAGAAGGAGTGTGCGTCCATGACGTAGTACATGATGTCCACCCAACCTTCTAGAGTGATCACCTGAGGACAGGAAGTGAGTCCAGGGTTACTTCCTGTCTCATGCCTTCAGGCCAAAATGATTCCCCAGCGGTTGCTGTTTATGTGATGCTTTATTAACCGTTTATAGCTACACTGAATCTTCTCACAGAAAGAAAGAATGAGAGAGAGAGTTAATCTTTTTTTTCTCCAAAAATCTTGAATGCCTTGAAAATTGTTCTAACATTAACCCTAATCCAACTCTAGTCCAATCTTAACTTTAATCCTAACTCTAACCCATCCTTAATTCTAATCCTTTCATTCTAACCCCAACTTTTATCCTAATTCTAATCCTCCCCCCAGCCCAAGACTAATCCAAGCCTAACGCAGCACTAATCCAACCCTAATCCAACCCTAATCCAACCCTAATCCAACCCTAATCCAACCAAACCCTAACGCTGTGCACTTTTTCCACCATCCCATTCCACAATTGCTGTTATAATAAGCTGTGAGATTCTTCTGAGAAGATGTAGATGTAGATATTTCGAGTGTGCTTGTGGAGACTTGGTTTGCAGTCAGTGTTCACGTTCATCCCAAAGGTGTTCACTATGGTTGGAGCTCTGTAGCAGATCTTCCACTCCATGGTAAGCAGATCTTCATGGAGATGGCTTTGTGCACAGGAGCACCGTGATGCTGGAACAGGAGCCTTTGCACCTGAATGCGCAGGAACGTGACTGATCTCTTGGCTTCGGCGATGCGATTAGGACCGAACATGATGAGCGCAGGATTTCCTGCGACAGGTCCTGATGCTTATCGATGTCGGTTCTGTCACCACTTTATTCATCTACAATAAAACAAATGTCTCCTGGCTAAAAGACGACGCACGCCGGAGACGGAAACAACTCCGCATCAGCAAAATTTACACATTTAATAAAGCGTCCATGCCAAACCTCTCACACTTACCTAATGAAGGAGAGAAGCTCCAGGTTTCTTTCAGGACGAACGCACAGAGATACACATACGGCCAATTCGCTCGCTCTAAAAGTATTAGCACACTTGAAAAAGTGAGGAATGAGGAATATTTTCAGAATATCTCTTGCTTGATTTCTTGGCAAGATGACTTCAAAATGCTTCTTTAAATCTGACGCCCTCTGATCTTTGGAGAAATGTTGGTCTTTCTCGCTCTCTCTAACCGTGTTTTTTAGAACCCTGATGGAGGATTTGAACATTTTCAGAAATCTAGATATTTTTAAATCTTCGTGTTGCCTCTTATTATATATATATATTATATATAAAACATAAAAAATGGACACAGTTCTGCTTACATAACAAATTTTAATACTCATATTTAATTAAAGATAAAAGACCTGGAAGATGGCGATCCACGCATAGCCGATGTTGTCAAAGTTGATGGCACCATTGTGCGGATTGTGGTCACTCGCCCTGCAGGTGTTGTAGTAGATGTTCCAGTTGACACACCCCCTGTGGGCGGGGTCTAGAGGAGCGAGGTCCGTGGCGTTATGAGCGTTCATCTCACAGTAAGCCCCGCCCACTTTGCGAGGCGGGACGTCGGAGCAGCGCAGCATGCCGTTCTCGCGGTTGGTCGAACAGATGAAGGCGATGTCATCGGATTCCTCGGGTCTGTAGTAAGCGCTTAAAGATGGAGAGAAATTATACATCCTGAAGGGAGAGAAAGAGAGAGAGAGAGAGAGAGAGAGAGAGAGAGAGAGAGAGAGAGAGAGAATATTTATTTATTTATTCATTTTCATATTCATGCCATGGAGATTGTTGTAACTGTAACCATAACACTAATCCTAACCCCAATCCAAACTTAACTCTAGTTCTAATCCATACCCAATACTAACTTTAATCCTAACCCCAACCCAACTCTAGCCCCAACACTAATCCATCCCAATCCTAACCCCAACGCTAATCCAACCTTAACCCTAACCCCAACCCAATCCTAACCCCAACGCTAATCCAACCTTAACCCTAACCCCAACCCAATCCTAACCCCAACGCTAATCCTACCTTAATCCTAACCCATGCTTAACTCAACTTTAACCCAAACCTAATCTGTACCCCAACCCATCTCTAGCCCAAACCTAACCATAACCCCAGCCCAAAACCTTAATCCTTAATCATAAACCTAACCTCAAATCCTCACCTCATCTACATCAGTAACTGACTTTACTCTTGTAGCTAAATGAACGTCCACAAAATGTCCAAAAAAATCTAGTGAAACATCTTCCCAGAAGAATGGAGCTCATTCATGAAGCACATACCAATCTTATGATCAGGTGTCCACAAACTTTTGCCCGTATTGTGTATGTTTTGTGGCACTTTTGTAAGAATATATTTTTTAATTGCATAATCGTGAGTGACTGATTTTGCGTAACTCTCACACACTGTCTCTCATATCAGGATTGAAACCTCAGTGTTCGTGATTTACTCATGAAATATAGAGATGTATGGAGATGTTTAGATGTTTCACTAGAGTGTGCTTGTGAAGATTTGTTAAGTTCATTCAGCCACAAGGGTGTCAGTAAAGTCGGGTTCTGATGTAGGGCGAGGAAAGGTACAAAACAAGTCTCTCTCTCTCTTTCTCTGTCTTTCACGAATCGCTCGTGGAGATCAAAAGGTGTGATTGCGTTCTAGTTAAGCTAACAATGTCACGTGTCAAACGTGCAAAACGGGAACATGAGCAATTTAGCGGCACCTGTTAACCGAGCAGCAGCGCTCGCACTTCTCGCACTCTTCCATTTGTCCTCTCGGCCGCGGGAGGACGGGTGTCACGGAGGGGTGGGGTATATACACGCCGGCTAATACACATGCTAATTTTACTGGGGTAACAGCAGGGCATTAAACATAGGCGGACACAAGACTCCTGATGGTCTTAATTAGCTGGAAATGAAAATGAATCAAGACCTTTGGACCAATCAGATGCAGGAACTAATAAACAAATAAATCCTACTACTAAAACACTTTTATATACGGTATGACTTCTTACAAATTATAGCCTTTGAATCATTCGAAGCTAATTGCTGTTTAGCATCAGAGATAAACTGGATAGAGTGAATGTATCCGTCTTCATTAGCGAGCCTAATAGTCCCTCTGAGTAACTGATAAACGTCTGACGCAGTGTGTGTTTGATGTATAAGCCGACTAGCGGTACACAGACACGTTCCGAATTTATCCACATGGGACTGATTTGCGTTCCCCACTAGATAGCGAGCGGCTCCCGGTCTCCGGCGTATTCCCAAAGTCACGTTGATCTGCGGCTGCTTTAGGAGCCTCTTAGATCTCACGTTCGCTGACGTCCTCTAAAACACTCCACAAAAGACGTCTTTCTGTACTGTAATTGCGCTACTGATACACCAAGGCACTTTCGTTCTCATCAAGCCCTCTTTTTGTTCGTCCGACTTTTAAACGGATTAACGAAACGTCCCACCGCTGATGTGTAGCTGCGGAGCAGAAGCACATTCTCAAACAGTTCCACTGAATTAATTAAACCGTAGTTCACTCATGGTGAAGATTAACAGGGACGTTTTTAGCTTTTTTGGCGCCCTAGGGGAGACCCTTAGGGGATGACCCCCCCAAACAATGCCTCTACCCTCTTACTACAATGCTCCACCCCCACACCATACAAATTATTCGTAACCTTCCACAAAAAAGTGAAACACGTTAAATAATCATTGCAAGCGTGTAAATTGTATATTGTACATTAAACTTCAGCAGAAAAACTGGTAAATAATTGAAATCAGCGGAGTCGAGGGCGGCGGCATGGCACACGGCGCTCTCTGGCGCCCCCTCAGCTGGCTGCGCCCTAGGCAACAGTATAGTTCTTCTACACGTAGAAACAGGGTTTATTTATTAAACATTTCTGGAAGGAGTTTCCAGTGTCAGTGCAAAGCTGAAACTTAAGGTTTAAAAGTTTAAGAGTTTCGTTTATTTACAGCAGCTGGGACGTAGAAAACGTACAAACAATCGGCGACATAAAACAACTTTAAAAAGATAAAAAGTGAGTTATCCGGTTAATTTCTCCTTTTTATAAAGCCCCCATTTAATCCTTCTTGCCTTCATTGAGGTCAATAATCTGTTCCATATATACCGTATATATATATATATAAAACCGGACCGACTTAAATCTTGGACCTGCGTCGCCCACTTTCCCTCTCTTTACTGTAATGCTTTCTGACAAGAAGCTTTCTGAAGCCGAGGAAATAAATGGAGGGGTGTGAGGCAAGGTTTCTGCCAAGAATGGCAAAGATTAAAACCCTGGATGCCTCGATGCGGCAGTCTATAAGCTGCCTGGCCTTTCGCCAAGTCTTCTCCAACGCTCCCTTATGAACAATCATAGGCTGAGCTCCACAGCAGGAAAAAAAAAGCAACAGAGGAGAACAATGGGAAGCAAAAGTTGGCGGGATATGAGCTGCTTTTATTAACGCAGGTCCACAAGACATTATTGTTATAAAAATACAGGTTACGAAAACCTGCAGACCGAACAAAAAAAAAGAAAACGTGGGAATTTATTCTATCAGAGAACGCAGCTCACGCACACACACCAGGCAATTAAAATCCAGAGTCCAGAGAACAGGGTTTAAACCGGGAAACATGGAGATAAATGAGCCTGGTTTTGGTCAGACTTCATAAAAAGACAAAGAAGAAACCACAACAAGATTAATCACGTTTGGACACATTTTGTTGCTGAAACAGAATGAAGGAAAATCTCACACCTCGCCATTTAGTGATGTTTTACCTCCACCAATCCACCTCCTAATCCCATCATCATTATCATCATTACGTCTCCAGAACCCATCAGTATTCTAGAGAAGTGCAGAAGATCAGAGCTGCATCACACACAGGATCTCATACAGTCAGAATGAACATCACCAACACAACAAACCCAATGAACACAATTCAACACGTCTCCTTTCACTGAAGCCACAACTGCACTTCCACATACATCATCTCCAGCAGAAACACACACACACACACACACACACACACACACACACACACACACACACCTCCACATACATCATCTCCAGCAGAAACACACACACACACACACACACACACACACACACACACACACACACACACACACACACACACATCTCCACATACATCATCTCCAGCAGAACTACACACACACACACACACACACACACACACACACACACACACACACACACACACACACACACACACACACCTCCACATACATCATCTCCAGCAGAAACACACACACACACACACATACACACACACACACACACACACACACACACACACACACACACACACACACACACACACACACACACACACACACACACACACACACACACACATCATCTCCAGCAGATATTCACCTCCTCACATCACCCTGGGGTTTCTACATGTTTTTTTTCCGGTGCATTTCAGGTTTTCTTGGGGATTTGAAACGAAGGTGGATTGTGTGTTTTTGGCAAATTCTACAGGAACGAAAACACAAAAGTTCATGAAAAAGCTTCACAGCTGTTTCGAGCAGTTTGATTCGACCTTCCTGACCAATAACAACGGCGCAATAATTTAGTAAAATTAGTTTGTTTGATAGTGTAACTACTATTTTATTTATTGGTTTGTTTTGTACTGGACATATTTGTACTGTTACTCTGCTTTATATCTGCACATTTTTTGCTGCTGTAACAAGAACATTTCCACATGTGGGATTAATAAAGGGTTCTCTCATCTTTCTTGAAAATTCCATCCTGTGTATTTGTGACCGAATCAGTTTCTTCTCCTCAGTCAGTCATGGAATGTAAAAAAAACAGCGATTAAATCCACATGAATATTTATGAGATTGGGCAGTTTGCTACAGAAGCGGGTTGCGAGCTCCGACTAGTTGCGCTCTTACAACAAAAGTCGGCGATTCTGATAGCGTTTATGCTAAGCTAATTATTTCTAGCATAAGCGATTCTGCGCAACTTCAACAGACAAACAAACTCGTGGAAAAGGTTTATGTCTAATCTAAGGCCACAGAGAGACTACACCCACTGGTCTGGGTATCATATCTCACTTTTACAGGAATAACATCTCCATTTCCTGTGGAATCATCCGGCGTCTCGACCCTCACCGTGTCCTACACAAGCCACAGTATTGATGGAAATTAAAAAAACCGAGCTTCCTCTTTTCTTTGTGAAACACTTTCCACTCTCTTTTCCAGCGTCTTTATCCTCCAGGTCAAAGGTCACACAGCATCACGCCTGTAAGTGCCCCAGGATGCCTCTTAAGCCTCTCTGCCGCACAATCGCTCGCCTTCGTATTATTATCGCACGAGGACGTTGTTGTTCTAGCACGCAGGACTGCTTTTATCCAGATGTTGCGCTCGGGAAAGTACATGCTCATTATTTCTCCACATAATCTGCCTGTGTTTGGCCCGTATGCTGCTCCTGCTGTTCCAAATCATTAGCGTGTCTTTATCATGTGCGTCGCTGTAAACATGCACACGTGTGTCTGTAAATAAAACTATACGTATATGAAGGAGGAGGCGACACGGCGAGGAGGTGACACGTCGTCCGTACTCACGTCTTTATGCCGTCGTCCAGGAAGCAGCGGTTGCGCAGTAGCCCCGCCCACAACTGGACGCCGACAATTCCGAAGATGAAAAACACGAAGAAGCACAGCAGCAAAACGTTTCCCAGCATCGGTAATGTGTCCAACAGGAGCGTCACCAGGATGCGCATACCTACGAGAAAAAAAAAACACACAAGGAGCTGGGAGAGCTGCATCAGGTCCAGCAGGACAAAAAGATCTGCTTTAAATTGGATGTAGTGGAAGATCTCCTGCTATTCATGTGAACGCTGACTGCACCCCAGACCGACACACATCCTCACCTACATCACTACCTGACTGTACTAATACCCTTCTGACTGAATGAATCTCCACACAAAACCATTGGAACATCTTCCCAGAAGAGTGGAGCTCATTCTAACAGCGAATGTGGACTCCATGTGGAATTGGACTGGTATATTCTTATGCTCGCATGTCCACAAACCTTTGTTAGAGTTGCTCATCTCCATAACTGAAGCCGATGCAATTCGCAACGCAACTTATATCCAACAATACAATACGTGACATTAAAGCTAACGTGAAGCAGCTTCATCTTCAGTCCACATCTCGCTGCTGTCCTTCTGTCCACTCCCTGTTTTTGTGTTTTCTTTTTTTCACCTGCAGCTCTGGTTCTGAATGAAAACTTTCAACACTTCTTTGAACTCTAATCCATTTCCCGGTTTGCAGGTGTTTGAGTGCACAATGTGATGAAACAGTTCCGTAAGGAAGGACATAATCCAGCCATGTTATTTGCCTACTGCTGTTTTATTTCAGAAATGAAACCCAGTCCATGACTAACACACACTCGGATCGAAACCTGACCAGCTCCCGTCACTTCGAGTCACTCTGACCCAAAACCATCATTTCCATTTTCCTACAAAAATAAGAGCTTCCTGCTGATAACAGTATTCTTTTTGTATTCTAGCCCATTTAATGTTCCTCAACTGTCCTCAGAGCTTGTTTACTACATAATATGCAAATAAATGGGTTGGACATGAGGCCGTATTTTTCAGCCAAGGCTGAATACAGACTGAAACACAAGCACAGAGTTGTAATTAAAAATCCATCCAGTTTCCTCTCTACAGGACACACACACACACACACACACACACACACACACACACACACACACACACACACACACACACACACACACACACACACTGTGGAATGTACAATTATCTCCTGTTTAGTGTAATTGACTTTACAATAATCAAGTGGAGTACAGTCGAATTTTATGTTGTTAAATGTAGCATTTTTTTTACGAATTGCTGACTTAGTAGTGGTTTTAGTCTAAGTATTATTCTAGTAATAAATAACAGAACACTACAGAACACTTCAGAACCCTACAGAACCCTACATAACCCTACAGAACGCTACAGAACCCTACAGAACTCTACAAAACACTGCAGAACCCTACAGAACACTACAGAACCCTACAGAACCCTACAGAACTCTACAGAACCCTACAGAACGCTACAGAACGCTACAGAACACTACATAACTCTACAGAACCCTGCAGAACGCTACAGAACACTACAGAACCATACAGAACTCTACAGAACACTACAGAACCCTACAGAACCCTACAGAACACTACAGAACTCTACACAACACTACAGAACCCTACAGAACTCTACAGAACACTACAAAATCCTACAGAACACTACAGAACTCTACAGAACCCTATAGAACCCTACAGAACTCTACAGAACACTACAGAACCCTACAGAACTCTACTGAACACTACAGAACTCTACAGAACACTACAAAATCCTACAGAACACTACAGAACACCTCAGAACACTACAGAACCCTACATTTGCTTTCAATATGAACGTGACTTCTGACTCCTGTGAAATTATCACAATGTGTTACAAACAAACTGCATGATTCAGTGTATAGAACAAACTCTTAAAACACACACACACACACACACACACACACACACACACACACACACACACACACACACACACACACACACACACACACACACACACACACACACACCATTGCATAAATTCACACTTGTACTGCTTGACTAATTCCATGTTCAGTGGGTTGAAAGTAATCGAATTGGGGACTCAACAGCCACGGGGTCTCATTCCTCAAAATCTCTTAATGCCTAGCAAAACACACACACACACACACACACACACACACACACACACACACACACACACACACACACACAACCAAAAACAGAATGTTGTTGTGTGTATGACAGAGGCAGCATCCTGTAACGAATTGTGTGTATGTCTGATTTGTTTTTTAATTAACAGTGACTTACAACTTTCTGCTGAACTGAAGCCATTACTGAGGCACAGAAACAGTACTGAATATTACACAATATTATACATCTGAATAAGTGTGTGTGTGTGTGTGTGTGTGTGTGTGTGTGTGTGTGTGTGTGTGTGTGTGTGTGTGTGTGTGTGTGTGTGTCTCTGTTGTGCTTTTCTCCTAGAGGCACCAAGATCTAAAAAAACAATAATTCAAGGCAGTGAGCAATAACTTTGTTGTATTTGTGCATGTGTGTGTGTGTGTGTGTGTGTGTGTGTGTGTGTGTGTGTGTGTGTGTGTGTGTGTGTGTGTGTGTATGAGAGAGAAAACAAGTGAGATCTATAAATACGATGAGCAGATATATTTTCAACTTGGTGAAGTCCAAATCATTTTAAATCAATACAAGTGAAAATGGAACATTCAGCTTCAGTAAGCTTCATAGATTGTCACAAGAAGGTGAGAACCAGACTGTGTGTGTGTGTGTGTGTGTGTGTGTGTGTGTGTGTGTGTGTGTGTGTGTGTGTGTGTGTGTGTGTGAGCAAGACAGCAAAGTAAAGCTGTATAACTTCACCAACTTTTGATGGATCTGCTGTTGCTGCTTGAATTATTATTATTATTTTTAAATGTAGAATTAATTTTAGTGTTACACACAGTAATACTGCTGGGTGTATTATTGATTTTAGTGTTACACACAGTAATACTGCTGGGTGTATTATTGATTTTAGTGTTACACAGTAATACTGCTGGGTGTAGTATTGATTTTAGTGTTACACAGTAATACTGCTGGGTGTAGTATTGATTTTAGTGTTACACACAGTAATACTGCTGGGTGTATTATTGATTTTAGTGTTACACACAGTAATACTGCTGGTGTATTATTGATTTTAGTGTTACACACAGTAATACTGCTGGGTGTATTATTGATTTTAGTGTTACACACAGTAATACTGCTGGGTGTAGTATTGATTTTAGTGTTACACACAGTAATACTGCTGGGTGTAGTATTGATTTTAGTGTTACACACAGTAATACTGCTGGTGTATTATTGATTTTAGTGTTACACACAGTAATACTGCTGGGTGTATTATTGATTTTAGTGTTACACACAGTAATACTGCTGGGTGTAGTATTGATTTTAGTGTTACACACAGTAATACTGCTGGGTGTAGTATTGATTTTAGTGTTACACACAGTAATACTGCTGGGTGTATTATTGATTTTAGTGTTACACACAGTAATACTGCTGGTGTATTATTGATTTTAGTGTTACACACAGTAATACTGCTGGGTGTAGTATTGATTTTAGTGTTACACACAGTAATACTGCTGGGTGTATTATTGATTTTAGTGTTACACACAGTAATACTGCTGGGTGTAGTATTGATTTTAGTGTTACACACAGTAATACTGCTGGCTGTAGTATTGATTTTAGTGTTACACACAGTAATACTGCTGGCTGTAGTATTGATTTTAGAGAGAGACTCACTGGGAACTCTGTTGATGGCTCGAAGAGGTCTGAGAACTCGGACTGTCCTGATTGCAGAAAAACTGACGTTGTGTCCATCTAGAGAGTACTCCAAAATCCTATATAAACACACACACACACACACACACACACACACACACACACACACACACACACACACACACACACTCGTTTAATACAAGGATTTTTTACGTTAAATCTTTAACAAGGGAAATAAATAATGATGGGATTTCGGCTCATCTGATGGTAATGATCTCAATGATATGCAGAGAATAAATGGAGCAGC